>ML781834.1:275489-306796 GCA_009831015.1 Picea engelmannii
AAATATACACAAGAGATACTCCCAAAATTGTATTCTTCACAAGAGACCCTAGCCTCTTATTTATACTCTTCATCTTCTAGGTCACTTAACCCACTTCTAGGTCACTTAACCCATTTCTAGGTCACTTAAGCTATTTTCCTTATATTTAGGGTTAACCACTTTCCATAATTAGAAAATTGTCCATTACTTTATCATTTAAATACTCCTCCTCGATTTTGTCACCTTACTTTAATATTTAAATAATCCTTCTTGATTTTGTAACTTCACTTTATTATTTAAATAGTCTTCCTTGACTTTGTCACTTCACTTTATCATTTAAATAATAATTTCTTCTTCTCAAGCACTTTGACTTCTTTGACCTTTTGGGGCTTCAAGCCAACATGTGAGGGTCCTTCATCTTTGTAAGGCCATAACTCTCAAACCGTGAGGAGTTATGTGACATTTGACATACCACCGGAAATGGCATGACAAGAACTATCCATCTAGGATAGTTTCACCAACAAACTCACTGGTCTTCATCTCATTATTCCACATACAAGCATGGGTTCTCTCAACCACAACTCAACCACAAAGCATCTTCCCGTGAGGGATTTCACCATAAGGGGACCACTTTGGAGTCCATCCATTTGTACTTCTTATCAATCATGACAAAAATAATGATTCATCTTTACATCAAACAAAATATGCATCATATAACAAAGAATCCATATTCATCATGTATCAATGACAACTCATTGATCCATCTTCATCTATGCACCATAATAATGATAACTTATTGATCCATGTTCATCGATTGGTTTCCACTTGACATCTATCATTCTCATCAAGGAAAATGCATATACATTGTTCATCAATCATCAATCAATCAAGCCTATCAATCAATCCATTGACATCAATCAATCACTTAATCACTTGACATCAATCCTTTGATATCAATCAATCAAACCATCGGCATCAATGATAACATGATCCAACAATTAGTTTCATGGACGAACCTTTTTTTAGTAAGCAAGGCCACTAAAATAAACGTTGATAATTTAAAATTGATCAGAAACGATTTTATTTTCTAGGATGCACAAACTATCTTAGGATTTAGAGCCTTGGAATGGGATTTTGTGAGTAAACTTCTCCAAGGCTATTAAATCAACATATGTATCTAACTAAGGGAGTGGTAAAATACATTGTATAATTGGTGACGCCAGGAGGCTCCTCTTACATCGGAATTAAGCACGAGGTCGTGTGAGGTTGGTTGAGGAGATATTCCCCCAATACCTTCTTAGTATAAGATATGTTTATGGGGATCTATTCGTATATGGGGATCTTTCTAGCACCTTTACCTCTGTGGACCTGACTTACGATTGTTCTCCTACGCATCATTTATATTGTGTTTTCTTAGTTGCTTGACATAGGTACCACATAGGTTACTTACATGGGTTATTCTATAAGTACCCTGGATCAAATAAGGGTCGAACAACACACAAACTTTATGGAGGATTACCTCTCTGGGGGGATCTGACCGACTGGTTATTAAGCCCACGAGGGCCCTTATTGTTGAATTTTCACTATGCTAGGCTTAAGCATGAGGTTTATTTCATTTTAGTCATTTACTTGAACCATAGACAAATTCATCTACACCATTCACAATTGTTGTAATAACCAATATCACAAGAAGAAATACCATGCACAAGAACACAAGAAATATCTCGGGAAACCCTTCTCAACAAGTGAAGAAAACCCAACAATCCTTTGCTATATTCTCAAGAGAAAGACCTCCCACACCATAGACCTAGCACACAAAAGGGTGCTCTCCAAAACCAAGAAGCTAGCGCCCAAGAGAGGTGCACACTTCAGCCCTAGAATATGTACTTGATGAAATTTCCAAAATCACATGTGTGTTTTGTTTCCTCAATAGGGAAGTGACCTTTATTTATACTAGACTGGACATACAAAAAATGGTGTCTATTAGCACAATAGGGTTGATCTCAATAGTTGATAACATAAATAATAATTACAATATTAATTATCTTTCACTTTATGGTGGGGTCAACCTGTACCCTTTACCTCACAATTA
The DNA here is from genome assembly GCA_009831015.1 of Picea engelmannii. Classification (NCBI taxonomy): domain Eukaryota; kingdom Viridiplantae; phylum Streptophyta; class Pinopsida; order Pinales; family Pinaceae; genus Picea; species Picea engelmannii. Next base: position 277,561 of record ML781834.1, read on the forward strand.
GGGTTACAGGTAAATCTAACTCATAGATAATATAGAAAGGGATCGCACACACCCACTAGTGCTCAACCAGTAGGGACACGTCCACCTGTGCTCAGCCACAGGGACATCCAACTCAATAGATCTCTATCTCATTGAGTCTCACAGGAGAATCATTTGGACACACACTCACTAGTGCTCATCCACTAGGGTCATTTCCACCTATGCTCAACCACAGGGACGTCCTACTCAACAGATCTCTATCTCATTGAGTCTCACAGGAGAATCATCTGGAATACCACATCATCTCAAATCTCTACACAAAGGAGAACAATACACCCATCACATGGGCACCTTCACCCCTCATAGGGGTACACATCGTTTCATCTCAAACAACACACCCATCCCATGGGCATCTTCACCCCACGCAGGGGAAAATAGAGTTCCATCTCAGTCTTAGAGAGGAACGACACACCCATCTCATGGGCACACCCAACTCATGGGATATCTCATGGGCAGACTCACTCGGTCTATGTCCTGGAGGATGTCTCACAAAGTTTTAATCATCAACACTCCCTCTTAGCTAGGGAGGCATTCTCCACCAGGCCAAGTCTCTCACGGAAGTACTCAAACTTCTTCTCGGCAAGTGGTTTTGTGAAGATATCTGCAATCTGCTCATGCGTAGGAAGGTACTGCACGTGTACTTATTTCCTCTGCATCATGTCTCTGATATAATGATATTTTATCTCAAAGTTTTTTTATCTATCGTGAAACATAGAGTTCTCAGATAGCTTCACACATCATTGGTTATCACAATGAATAATGGTAGGATCCATCTCATGATCAAATAAATCTATCAGGAGCTTGTGAAGCCACACTACTTCGTGGACTACCACATTCAATGCTATATACTATTCTTCTAAGGTACTCAAGGACACAGAGCTTTGTTTCATGTTGCACCAGGAAACCATGGCAGACCCCAAGGTAAAAAAACCAACTGGATGTGCTCTTTCAGTCCATTGTGCTCCCTTCTCAATCTGCATCAGCATATCCCTGCTAACTCAAGTCTACATTGGAGGCATATATTAGGCCATATCCAATTGTGCCTCGTAGATATCTCAATACATGCTTCATTGCTATCGAGTGAGTATATCTCAGCTGACTCGTGAATTGACTAAGTACATTTACTGCATAGCATATATCAGGTCTGGTGTTAACCAGATACATCAATGATCCAATCATTTGTCGGTACAAATGTGGATCAAGCTTGCCTGAATCAGTAGAAGCATCATTTATTTTATTCAAATCCATCATGATCGGTGTAGGCATGGATTTTTACTCTAACATACCGAACTTCTTCAATATCTCCACTGTATATTTTCCTTGTCTCAAGAAAATCTCATCAGTCCTCTACCATACTTCCAGTCCTAAGAAGTAGTGCATCATACCCAGATCCTTCATCTCGATTTCAGAACTTAATACTTACTTGCATTCAGGTACACAAATACTTTCTCTATATCCTTTTAACCTATAAAACAAGAAAATAGGATAAGAATATTACAGTATAGATAACTATTTATTTTAATTGTCTCAACTGAAAGAAACCTAGTTGACGGGGATTCCACTTGTCTGCGGGGGGGGTTTCTCACCACATTTTTTGGCGTCTCCACTGGGGAAAACACTCTGTTCTTCTTGGTTTCTAGCCCTCAAATCAATTGAAATTTACTTTTCTCTCTTTTTCGAAACCCTTTTTTTCTTCTTACACCCCTTTCTGAACCTAGCTAGTCCATCTCCTTAATTCTGCAATTTTCTAGGTAATTTTCTAAGTTTTCAAACTCTACAAGATTTACCCGAGCATTCCTTTCTTAATGGACACCCCATGAAGAACCCTTGAATAACATCATGGATTCCCCTTTCTATCATATTAAAGAGATTCCTCCCTCTTAGGATTCCATGTCTGCACTTACAAAGGAGCGTCCTCCTTCTGCAGCATTATTTTGGGCCCATTTTTCTTTGATTTTCTCTTATTTTTCTGCTCGGGATTGTTCTAATTGGTGTTTGAACTTTGTATTTGGTTCTCATTGCATGAATTTGATTGAATGAAATTTGTCCTTACCTTTCCATATCCATTCTTTTTGTCTCAATTTTCTATTGCATCCTTGCTTAGGAGTCATTTTACCTCCTAGCTTGAGTGGTGTGCTTTTGCTTGATCTATTTCATTTGCCTAATTTCTGGTCTCTTGAGTTTAACTTCTGGTATCTTTTTCACTTTTGTGACAATTTGATTTGATCTTTGTGGTTTTAGGGTATTTTCATTCTTCTCTTTCTTTGAATTGTTTGTTTTCTTTCTTCGCTTCTCTTGCTTGGATATTTGTGTCAAATATTTGAATCTTGTCATTGTTGATTAAGAAGAAAAAGGACATTATTGTTTTTTGAAGTTGTTCATTAACTCCAAAAAATATATATATACAAATCATTGCATTCGAAAAATTTTGTTGCAAGTAGTACTTTTTTGTGTTTTGGTAGCTTTATCTTGATTTTTTTTAGGATTTAGGAATTGTTAATCGGTTGTTGCATTTGCATTGGGATTTGGGTAGGTAACTTCATAAAAAGGAAATCACAACTCTTCTCTCTCGTACATCGAATTCATTGAATGAAATTATTTTCATTTCATTCTATTAAACTTTCTTTTGGATTCAAGGTCGTCATATCATCAGTTTATCTTCTACATACCCCTGAGTAAACAACATCCTTATAATTAATTGCTAACTAAAATATATCTAGAAATAAATCTTAGGTCTCTTCAAACCAACATCAGCTTAAGTGTAAATATTTGCATTAGGTGGTGAGGATAACTCTCCAAAGCTATCAAACAAATATGGCATCATGTGTTAGGGAGAGAAATCTATTTTCCACACCATTGTCCTAGGCATCCCTTCTCACACAAGGGTCAATCACGAGGTCACATTGGGACTAGTGGAGTAACTAACCTTGCTTTGTTAGTCTTGGTAGTGTGGTTTGAACATATTACAAACGGTGTCGAAAAGCACTTGGGGATCACTTGGGAAGACAACCCTGTGTGGGCCTTCTCAATGAGATTTCGGGCCTTAAAAATCCCTACCCTTGCATGTGCAACCCAACTGTCGATTGTTCCCCCGGGCTCTAGTGTCCTTAGTGACCATTATATTTAGGGCTATTTCACGAGGTGACGGTGAAGGGGAAAGTCTTTGTTGTACCTGGAACAGAAATTGGTCAAACTCACTCAAGCTCCTTGGAGAGTACACCCACGGTTCTATCGTGTGGGAACTTGCACCAGGGTGTAAGTCTGTTAAGAAGGTCGCCAACATAAATTTTCCTCTCGCTCCACCCCTTCCCCTTTTCATTTTGATTCTGTGATGTTGGATTTCATCACCAACTAGTGGTTTCATTGTGAAAAGGTCTTAGTTTTCTTATTTGATTCTTAGATTATTTTATCATGTGTTGTTTGTTCTCCTTAGTTGGAATTATGATTGTTATAGTTTTCCTCCCGAAGATTACAAATGTTTTCCTCCTAATTCACCTGAATACCTCTCTCGGGAGGAAGTTATCCACGAAGAGAAATATTCTGAATTTGGGAGTGTAGCTACTCCCTTGATTGATCGTCCAGAGGGACCCAGGTTTCAAGAAGTTTTTGTCCCTCCTACAAACCCACCCTTAATCAACCCTCTTAATCCACTCCTAGTATAGGTAAACTCCTTTAGGGAATTTGAAATTTATTTTCCTCGACTATCACATGTACCTTTTGAAGACGTTGTGAATATGGAATCGAAATAGCCTAACCCGTTAATAGGATTTACAACTCCTCTACCTAGTAATACTCCTATCTGAATTGTGTGGAGGACACCCTCAGGACACAATATTTTGTATAGGTTGGATGTAACCTTCAACTCTATTCCTCACCCACCACATTGGGATCCTTCTCATGCATCTTTGAATGCACCTCATATCCCTACCTCTAGCATGGCTCCTACCTTTCAGACTTCATTCCCCATTACCTCCCCATTGGAGGAAATGTTGGTGATTCATCCCACCTCTTAGCCTCCTCCACCATTAGGGGAAATTTGTATACTTCATCATGTCTCCCAGCCGGCTCAGATGAATGTGCCCTGAACTCACATTCCTACATTGACACCAGTCTCATAGACTATCCAAACTATCATTGTGTATTCCTTGTCGGTACCTCCTTCTACACCCTACACTGGGGGAAAACCTCCACTTAGTAGAATATTTCCAGGAGGGGGTCAAAACCTCATGGTTCAATCATTGGGATTAGGACATCAGACGTTAGTAGAATGTTTCTAGGAGGGGGTTAAAATGGAGGTCAATCATCGAGATTGGGACAGTAAACATTCATGATTCCACCTTTTGTTGGGGCGCAACCTCTAACCGGAGGAAAATATGCAGTTGGGGGGGAACATTTAGTCACAGTCCCATACTTTTTTGGAGGTCAGTTTAATGTTGGGGGGAAACCTCCAGCCATAGGTCAAGTTTCAGTAGGGGCTTAGTACCCAATTGGCGGACAACCACCAGCTGGACCGTAGTACTCCATGGGAAGTCATTACGAAGTTGGGGTCAAAATTCCTCTAATAGTTCCTCATAATATTGCCACTAGAATACCATATCCAAGAGGTCTAAACTCAATGTTGACTCAACCCAACCCCCAACCTCAAGCTAGATCCTATCTGCCTCCACCCTATACACAACCATTCATGGGAGGATCATCCAAACCCCAACAATTTTTGGGGGCACCGTTTCCCATCATTCAAGGTCCCACTGGTGTTCAGGCCATGTTGCATCACTATCACCTAAACCCATAAGTCAACCGACAATTACCATTCCTAGCTACTCTAGATATACCTGATTTTTCGATATTAACCAATGACCCTATTCGACACCAGCCTTTCTGGACACCAATCCCTCAAAAATTTCCTTATGATATTCCTGAATTCAACAGTAAGCCTGGAGAAGACCCCAACAACCATGTTATGATTTTCCATCTATGGTGTTCGTCCAACTCCTTGATGGATGATTCCATCAAGTTGTGGATTTTCCAATGAATTCTTATGGTTTCGGAGATGAAATGGTATATTTAGTTGACACAGTACCCTTTCAATGACTTTAATTCCCTCACCATGGATTTTCTCACTCACTTCCAATTTCCAATCCGATATGAGACTGTTATTGAGCTTATGACGTCATTAAAACAATCCACCTCCACCCACATCTCTAATCACATTCATGAATGGAGGAGGCAAAGATGTATCATAAAAGCCATTATTCTGAACTAGCTATTTGCATATTGGTTCACAAAGTCCCTCTTGTCGCCCATTGCACAAGATGTTTCCATGGGAGGTGTTGTTACTGAGGAGCAGGCCATTGGTCGTACTCATTACCTGGACTTGGTATATTCCCAGTCTGGTACTCTCTATGATCTAATTCTACACACTCCCTAACCGTCGATGGATTCATCCCACCCCACTCAAGGAACCCATGTCGATGGAAATACCTAATCTACTGGCCCTCCTATGAAATCCTCTAAGGTGAACTCGATCCAATCCAGTTCATCCCAACAACCTGGAGGAAATAAGAAAAATAAGAGTAAATCTAAATCATCTTAAAACCAAAAGGAGGGCACTAAAACTCTTGATCATGCTGCTGAGAAAAATCCTAAATGGAAATCCAAGTATCCCTACCTAATTTGTGCAGAGGATCATTATATATGGGATTGTCCCCATCGAGATGAAGTCAATCAATTTCTAAAAGGGGGGCCTCAACCTGTTGTCCTAACTAATCCCTTCCCCTCTCATCAACAACAAATGGTTACCCAAAATCCTACTCCTTTGCAAGAGGGTAATGCGGGTCATCCTCCTCAAGGGGATGCTTCTTATAGTGCCCATTGAGCTGAACAGGTTTTCATGTTGAAGACTGTTGACCTCACAACTCAAGCAAAGAAGTATGACATTGTTCCAGAACACACTACTCCTGGGGGTGATAATGATAAATCCTCCACCTCATTTGTTTCTCCTCTACTTTTTGTCTTTCTCTAGATAGAGAATCCCACCTTTGACTCAGTATTTCACCCATCGAAGGGAACAATTCAGAAGTTAGATTTTAATCCCAGTGCTCATGTTGCTCAGAATTATAATATTGTTGAGGATTTGGAAAAAACACCTTACGCCATGTCGAATCTCGAAGTTCTGCAGAACTACCCCAATCAATGTAGCACCATGTTTTCTACTATAGGATCCATAGAGGTCGAGACTTCATATTTCATCATGTTTATTCTGGACCACTTTAAACTGAGGTTGTTCCACCAACTCGTTTTTCAGATTCAATATATTTTTCGTGGGCAAGTCATCTGTCATACCATCTCGGACAAAGGAGCCTCCACCTGCGTCACATCGTTAGCCTATTGGAAAATAGTTGGATCTCCTAGTCTCAACAAGTCACCCACTACCCTCAAAGTTTTTGATGGTCATGATTTTAAACCATATAGGCTCTTGAATTCATTAGCTATGGAGATAGGGGGAAAAAAAATTTCAGTAGAGGTGGAAGTGGTTGATGCACCCCTTGATTACAATTTATTGCTTGGTCGCAGTTGGTTTTACGCCATGTCCATTGTTTCTTCCTCAATATTTCATACGTTGAAATTCCCTCATCAATGGAAAATTGTAACAATTCACCAGCTCGACTACTGCATACCTCATTCTACTCCCAGTAGCACCAATAATGTCTCATTAGTCAGAGATTCACAAGTGATGTATGATAGTGTAGGGGTCAATCTTCTTAAAGACTCTACCCTTGTGGGAACTTTCCCCTTACCTTCCCCTAACCTTACCGACCCAAATTCTTCGATTAACATGATTTCATCAATGGCATCCCAATCCCTCAGCTCTTTAAATCCTTGTTTTGTGCCTAGTATGCCTGAGCTTGAATTTTTCAGTGACCCCATGCCACTATGTCCCACCTAGACCACCTCTCCCATTTTAAGTCCTCATGACCCCTCTTTGATGGTGTAGGATCCTCACTCTTTTCCATCCTGGTTGGCTTCCTCTTCTAATCCCCTCCTACAAACTTTTCCATCTGTATCGATTCTTCCTAGGGATCGAGTACTTGAACCTTATTTTCTTCCACCTAGTGAAAATTTTCCTATTAGTAGCCAGATGTATAAATGAGGAAAAAAGAAGATTCAATAGAGGAAACAATGCTCGTGGGGTAGGTTTCCAGCCACTGGACATCATGTTGGAATCCAGCCAATAGCTTCCATCTATCTAGCTAGGGGTAAAATACCTCTAGAGAGACACACTGCTAGGACTGATCCTCACTTGGGGGTCATTTCCATCGTCACATAATAGTCCTATCTAGACTGAGCTTAGTCTTTGTTCTTTCTCATGCTCATTAATACATGATAATATGTCATCGAATATACTTTTATCGCTTTTTTGGACTCGTAAAAGCTATACGAAAAAGGAATGTTTTGGAGTCTTATTTAATCTTTTTTTAGACTCCCTAAACATTAAAATGTTTTCGAGTGAACTTGTCTCCTTTCACACTTGTTAAACGAATAAGAAAGGGCATATTTCAATGTTTGGTTTCTCTCTTTTTCATCTTCAAAAGAACTCATTTACAAAAAAGGACCTCATTCCGGAGAACTCTTTAAGCTATTTTCGAACTCCTTAAAACTAAAAAGATTCTCGAGCGATCTTGTTGTCTTTCATGCTCGTTAAACTGAATTAGAAAGCATGTTGAGTAGTATTTTATCACTTTTTCGATCTCATCAGACTATTTATGAAAAAGAAACACCCTGGCTGTCTTGGTTAGGAGATTTCTCCCAGGTATCATTTTATACTTTTTTAGGCCTTGGAGACTCACTTTACAAAAAAATTCATTGTGGAGTCTTCTTTATCGAATCTTTCCAAACTCTCAAAATATGAAAAGACCATCGAGTTTCCCTTCTCTGGACTCATAAAAATACACATTGAAGGAACCTTTTTTGGGAATGAGCATTTTTTATCCTCCTCGAGCTCGCTAAAATAAAAAGAGGTACTCACCTATCTGGGTGGGGGGGAATTTGAGAAGTGGGTCAGGTTTTTCCTCATTTTGGAAACTATTTTTTCACCCTTGAACATGGCACTTATCTCCACTTTGGGTTATCTTCTTATCTCCACGTTATTCCAATCATGTGTGTCATCATACTCATTTGAAGAGAATCTTTGGTTGTCGCCACATATGATTTTGGTATTATGTTGTTGAGTCAATGTTGCCAAGTGACGCAGGGGCACGCCACCTATGGGCACGTCCTTGCCCACAGGACCTTCTTCTTCTCGGCCCGAAGAACTTGAAGGTTCTTCTATCTCCCTATCGGGAGATCTGCACCCACAGCAGTCTGCTCTGAGGTCTCCCCTTTACCACCGAGAGATCCATTAAATCTCATTGTCTCGCGAGTTCATGACTCAAGCCTCCAACTCTTCCTTTCGAATCTGGTGATACTCGATTTGGTGATTCGGGTGTAGCTCCTTCCACCTGCAATCATGGGCTAGGTTTAATATTAGCACTTCTCGTGACTTCGCGAGTTCGCAACCTCGCGACCTCGTCGGTTGAACCGTCGAGTTTTCACCCTTCTCATCCACGAGTCCCCGATATGCGCGGTCCCACCTTATGCTCTACCACGTGTCCACAAGAATCTCGGATCCTCGGCGCTTCGCGACTCAGCATCCACATGAGTCTCTCTCCTCGACACTTCGCAGCTCGCGAATCCTTTGTGCCACCTGTATTCCACTCACGCTCCACTATGGCCCACGCTGCTCCAATTGTTGGGATATCATTATCTCGCAACCTCGTGATCCCCGTGCCCAAATTCTTGAACCTTTTCTTACGAGGTCCCGAGACACGATCCCTCACTCAGATCCAATGGTCCTCCTGTGTTATGGATCCAACGGCTATCCTTCTCTTGCTACCTCGCGACCTCGCGACTTGGAGTACCCAAATGTTGGACTCTAAACCTGCGAGCTTCCAAGTTCGCGAGATCCGTTGATCTCTCGCCACCTGTCCCCCTCAGATGGATGGCTATGATCTTCTCGCTCCTTTGTCGCCTCACATCCTCGCGCCTCGTGACTTTTCACACCCAATACTTGGGTCTTTACCCTGCGAACTCTTGAGTTCGCGAGATCACCGATCTCTGCCACCTATCCCCTCAGATGGACGGCTCCAAATATCTCGCCACTTCGCCACTCGCGACTTGGAGTACCCAATACTTGGGTTTTCAACCAGAGAACTCCCGAGTTCGCGAGGCTTTCCGATCTATGCCACATGTCCTACACAGATGGATGGCTCACAGCCTCTCGCTACTTCGCTGCCTCATGACCTCATGTCTCGTGACTTTTAACGCCAAGCACTTGGGCGTTCACCCTGCGAGCTCCCAAGTTAGCGAGATGTCTCGATCCTTGACAACTGTCCCTTCAGATGGACAGCTACAAATCTTTCATCGCTTTGCCACTCGTGGAGTCGAATGAATTCCTTTTCTCTCCCCCAATGCCCGAGTCTATGAGATGAGAATCTCTTAACACGCATCCTCCTAAACAACGGCTCTAATCTTATCGCGTCTCGCGATCTCGCTGCTCTGGCTGCACAATCTTTGGGGATTCAACTCCCGAGCCCCCGATACACGATACCACGTGTAGATCCTACGACTCCTGTGACTTGGAAATCAATGGCCCTGCCTCTCCTGAACTTTGGATCTCTTCGGAATCTTCTCGTCGTAACCCGCTTGCACCTCTGCGAGATCTGACGATCCTCAGAATCTCAGGAAATATCTTCAGAAGATTTCGACCGTCCGTTCTTCCTTATATAATCCACGAGATGAAAAAGGGTATCTCTCCACGAGATTCCTCCGCCTTTTTCATCAACCTGCGACATTCCTCCCTGACTTCAAATCACACTGGTCTATGCTGAATCCTCAGCGACTCAGCGATCTATCCCTCCCGAGCTTTGTCAATTTACTTCAACCTCAATGAGATTCCTTGCACGCACTCTTTGCGGCAAGCCTATGGACACTTCAACTGTTCGAGCTTCGTTTGAATCTGCTTATGCCCTAGCAGCAGTCCTTCGATACTTCTACTCAGTTTCACGACTGAGACTCTCTTTATCCTGCGCACTCCTTGCACAGCTTCAACAGCTCACGTTCACTTCTGAATGAATTGAGAACAAGAGTTTAATTCCCGAGCCTTCTGTCAATGCACTCCTTGCGGACGAATCAACTGCACTCCTTGCAGGAATCCTTGCTCAAAGAGAAACAATTGTAACTCACCTCACTTCCTCTCAGACTTCTGTCTCAACACATGAAGTCATACACACAGCATGATAATAAATGCATAATAGGAAGAAATATTCATAAGTAGAGCATTCCACACACATACACAGAGAATAACACAACAGCCATGAATCTGAATCAACTTCTTCTATTAATTCAAGATATGTACATGGGTGTTTTCTACAACTCTCTATTGTTCTCCTATGCTCTCTCTATTCTTCCTCTCCTATTGCTAAATGAACTAAATCACAATGATACAAATGAGGGTGTCTATAATCGGTTTTCCCTCTTCCTTCGAGAAATATCTAATCTAAGAATTCAATTCTATCTACCTGCAACTACTACTATAAATGATTCTGTCTATCTCAGACGAGAGCGTATGGCTCGAGGTATGAGTACATTTCTTCCAAGGTGCTTAAATTAAATGATCTCATTTATATCCACCACATCAACTTCAAGGGACAATTTAAAATTTAAAAACTTGTGTTGGACGTCTTCCAAATGGCTTTCTGCTTCCACGTCGGTTTTGCTTGTCGTGAGGGATGCTCCTGCATCACCAAGTCCTCTATCATGCCACCACATGTTCAAGGGAAGTCAACCTCTACAGTTTCATTTACCATCATTCTCATGTCTATTCACACTCATTTTCTCCATCAATATTCATAAATATCCTACATTGGTTTCATGTCTTCGATGGGGGATACATCAAAGACCTCCTTCAACAAGTCTATTCATGTCAACTTCAGTGCATCATCCACGAACTAGAATTAGAGACCAGTTAGTACCTTGGAACCTGCATGCCTCAATGGTAGGTTTCCTCACATTCGACAATGGGTTTACATCATCGACCTTGGATCGGATGATTCCACAAGTGTTCGACTTCAACTCATTCATTCACACTCATTGGACTGTACTGGCGGTACCTTGGGAATCTTTTTCATCATTGGTGATATCCCTCACACTTGTTAATGGTTTTCATCATTGACCAGTAATCAAGTGGTTTCTACCATGTTCGACGTCAGCACATTTATTCACATAATTAGAATCATACCAAGTTTCGGTTGGAGATGAAGATCATGGGACCCTTTTGTGGAACTCCTTTCATATATGCGCCTACCCCAGGATGCAATGGAGATTGTGAATTTCCATGTGATAGTCATGCTATCTTGATGTATATTGTTACATAGATCCACGTTGTATTGGTCTATGGCTATGTTTTGTCAAGTTGTAGCTCCATTTTTTACAATCTCATGGCTACATTATGATCGATTCATAGAGATATGGATCCACCTTTTATGTTTGATGGCCATATCATTCGTCAGTAATCTCATGGATCCATAGTGTATTGGTCGGTGGCCATGCTTTGAGTCCATTTTGTCCGAGCATGGGTATGCATACCTCATGATGCTATATGTATATTGATTGATGGTTGTATACAGCTTCCGACAGGTTTCCTACTTCAATCCATCGACATACACAATTTTTCAAAGTGTTTTGGCCATCAATTTCTCTTCCAACCTCACACTTTGAGGGGCATCTGTTATACACCATTTTTCCACGCCTAGTCAAGTGTCGCAAGTGTCACATTTCACTTTGCTAAGTGTCGTGATTGTGACATATCACCTTGTAAGTGTCACAACTGAATTGGAGTATTCTCACTGAGTTTCATTCTTTTATAAGTATTGCAACCTTGACACCATGTAAAAATCACATGTCATGATCCATATTGAAGTTAGAGGAGAAAAACCATTGTTTGGAGGTTGAAAACCCACCTTTACCTTTGTCTATCTATCCTTGTTTGACCAATAATGCCCCCCTCCCCACTCTGTGGGAGCATCCCTCTTCCTTTTCTAGTTTAAAGGGAGCATCCAGGATGCCCCGTCTGCCTCTTGGGAGGAGTGTCCTTTCAGATAAGTCAAAATCCCATGGATCTAGGGATGGTTTCGGGAAGGATCTGGGTGATTCTTGGGTTGTTCTTCTTGTTTCCACTTAGATATGGTCTGACCACCTTCCACCCTATGTTAGAATAGGTCATAACCATAAGGATAACATGAATATTAAACAAATATTACCCTATACCCCTTATCCTCAACTACATTCCCTGATTACTCTAATTGGTTAGACCTTCCTGATCCTATATAACCAGGGCTATTTAGAAAGAGAAGGGGGAGAATGAGAATATGATAAAATAAAAATTGATCTTGAGAGTAAGGATATCAAAGTGAGGCTATTTCTTATAATATGTGTATTTGAGGACTGAAGTTTTAGGGACTTGGAGTTACTGCAACACAGATCAAGTTGTAAGTTTCATGTTTCCAATTTAATGATAAATTGGCCTATTTTTGATAGCCACTTTGTTCAGTTCTTGGTTGAAGTCTCTATCCTTGTTTTTTGCATAGGATTGTTGTTATCTAACATTGGATAGCAGTAGGAAGAGGAATTGATTGTTTTTGTAGGTTAATATCATGGGAAAGTGCTCGTATTTGGAGCTCAACCGCTAAAGGTTGCATGGAAAACCTATATAGACAGGTACACAAACCCTTTATATCTCTCCTTTTAACCCATAAAAAAAGAACATATGAAAAGTATATTAGATTATAGAGAACCATTTGTTTTGACTGTCTCAACTGAAAGAAACTTGGTTGAGGGTGATTCCACTTGTCCGTAGGGGGAATTTTCTGACTATACTCAATTGAGGATATTGGTGTCTCTAGTAGGTTGGTTCCTACACAATATCCTGTTGTGTTGGTGCTCAACAAAGGATATAGGTGTCTCCAATAGGTTGGTGCCTACATAATATATTGTTGATTTGGTGCTAAGCTAAGGAGATTGGTGTCTCTAATAGTTTAGTGCCTACAAGCTTTGTAACAGTAGGTTGGTGCCTATAGAAATTTATAAAGATAATTCTTAATGGTTTTATCTCGCAAGGGTTTCCAAGTTAAACTTTATGTATCGTGATTTGATTTTACATGCATTTATTGTTTTAAAGTTAATAAATTATTAATGAATTCTCAATTAAAGTAAAAAGTATCTTATATTGATTCACACNCCCCCCTCTCATTATAAGCATAAGTTCATAAATCGGTATCATAGTAGGTTCCCTCAAAAATAGTTTAACCACTAGAAGGAATATCTCAAGCTCATATGGATTGTAAGGAAGGTCTCCCTACAAACTGATATCCTTTGTTCTATGGAAAAAACTATGGATCATGGAGTAAAAGAATGAAGACATGTTTGATGGCCTTTGGGTTTGATATCTAGGAATCAGTCATGACATGTTATATAGATGAAGCTTGGAAGGAGTCAAGTGAAAACAATGCAAAAAAAATAGATGTCATTGTGAGTGGCCTATTAGATTCTAAGATTGTAAGGGTAATGAAATGTACATCAGCTAAACAAATTTGGGACTAGCTACAAAACATTTATGAAGAGATATCTAGTGATTTCTCTAGCTATGAATCAGGGATGAAGAAGCACAATTTGTGAGAAATCTAAAAGGAGGACCTCGCAAATACGCAAATACAAAGAAAGGGAAGATAGTGATGATGAAGAAGAATCTCTCCCCATAACCATGGAAACAAAACATGTTGATGACGAAAATGAATATAATAAGAAATAAAATCCATATTTAGAAGAAGAAGACTTTGATGGGGAAGTGCATCTTGAAGAAGAAATCATTAGTGCCTTACAAGAAATAGACAGACTCGGGGGAAAGAATAAAAAGCAAAAACAACAATTGCAAAAATATGAAAAGAAAGATCATGATATTGATGAAATAGAAAAAACAGTTATCATCCTTAAGACTCAACCAGAAGAGGTAAAAAGGATAGAAGTGGTGAGAAGCTAGTTGAAAGAAAAGGAAGAAAATTGTGAGAAGCTAGAGGCTGAAATTGTTTCCTTAAGAAATGAACTAGAGAAAAAACTACCCAGTTGAATAGAAGCTTGAAGTTTGGAAAAAGTACTAAAATATTATATAATATTCTAAGTTCCAAAAGGTAACCATTCATCAATACAAGTCTTGGATATGATGAAAAACAAAATACCCTTGAGGGAGATGAAATCAATAAGGTCACAAAGCCATCAAAAACAGGAAAATGAAGAAAATCTTAATAGCTATGTTAATATTATCAAAGGTTCCATCAACAATGAAAGAATCGACAGGAAAGGAAATGTTGACCAGAAGAAACCTAATTCTTCTCACAAGAACAACAAGAATCATTCCAGAAGAGTTGTTCCAACAAGAAGGCCTTTCACAACCCGGTACCAAAATCTCTTTCCTAGCTATTATTTTTCTTGCAATAATTTTGGTCATAAAGAAATAGATTGTAGAGCTTATGCAAGAACTGATCATGTGAGTGATAGAAACAAAGGTTCTTATAAGACCTCAAAGAATGATTATGTGAGAAGCAAAAGTTGAAGTTCCATGGGTTTGTTGATTTAAAATACAATTCATTTGCTCCCCTACTTCATTACAATATTGAATGTTATAAGTGCAGTAACTATGGGAACATAGCACGTGACTATAAAATCATCATAATAAAGTCTCCTAGAAAAAACAGGGAAGAAGATGTTCTTACCAAGCATAGAGAAGAATACACAAAAGTGTGGAAAATGAAGCAAGAAGAACCAAAGAAGGAAGAATGTAGACTTGAAATGTATGATCAAGACAAAGGAATCCAATGGTACATTGATAGTGGATGTTCAAAACACATGACATGGGATCAGAACAAATTTATCACCCTAAAGGAAGAAAAAGGAGGCAATGTCGCATTTGGGGATAATGCCTCTGCAAGGATAGTTGGAAAAGGTATCGTTAGTCTTGATAATGGAAAGACTAAAAAACATAATGTCTTGTATGTTTAAGGGTTAAAACGCAATCTTCTAAGTGCCATTAAAGTGTGTGATCAAAGTTACAACCTCACATTTCATTCTAAAGGATGTGAGATAAGGAAATCAGGTTCGGAAATATTAGTGGCAAATGCAAACAGAACCCCGAGCAATGTATACATTCTCGATGAAGTAAAAGGAGAAAAATATTGTATGGGAGTTATATTTATCTCATCTTGTTAGTAAATGGAAGAACAAGCTCAGGGGGAGCATCCCTTTTTCATTGGTGTCAAAGGGGGAGAAGTTGCAAATAGAGGAAGAATTGTAGACACAAGGAAATTTGTAGACAGGGGGAGCATCAGAATTGACTAAGGGTTGCCATCAATGACAAAGGGGGAGATTGTTGGAAATATTTGTGTCATTGATGTCAAATACAAAGGGAGACTACATATGTCCAAGATAAACATTGCAAGATAGAGATTGTTGGAAATATTGATTTTTGTGTTTTTATGCTCAATTTGGATACCGTATCTTTGAATACCTTTTTACTCTAAAATACCTAGCTCAAATAGGAGAATAAGATATATGGTTGGAAATCTTATTATGATATATTTCCAATGGTATATGTAATTCCCTATAACTCCTTAGGAATGAGGAGATATGAATTTTTTTTCAAACAACTCAGCTAGAAAGTTCAGGTCAGCCCTAAAAGTTAGAGCAGAAACACTATAAATACAAGATAGATGTGCACATTTGAAGAGAATCCAAGAAATAATATCAAGTATGAAGTGCATAAAAGAGATATAAGGTGTGAAAAAGAAGTTGGAGAGTATTTTTTGTGTCTAAAGGTGCACAAGAGGAGTTTTCTTGGAGTTTTAAGGGTGCGTTATGAAGGGACTAAGGTCTATGATGTTGCAAAGTGCATTGTTTTGAGGTTGTGATGTTGTAGTATAGAATTGTATTATCATAATGATGCTATGAGGTTCTCTAGGGCATGAAATCTAACTCTTATTAAGGTTTGAAGCTATGTCTATGTTATGAAGCAAGGAGAGGTGATGGAAGATGAAAGTTAAGGGTATGATGATGATGTGAAATGCATGAAGTATGAAGTATGAAGCATGCAGGTGAAGTCAAAAGTACTTTGTGTATGAAGATATTATGGTGTCTATATAGGTCTTATTGAGTTGGTACTCATCTAAGGAGATTGGTGTCTCCGGTAGGTTGATGCCTACACAATATATTGTTGAGTTGGTGCTCATTTGAGGAGATTGGTATCTCCAGTAGGTTGGTGCCTACACAATATATTGTTAAGTTGGTGTTCATATAAGGATATTTGTGTCTCTAGTAGATTGGTGCCTACAATATTTTTAACAGTGGATTGGTTCCTATAGACATTTATAAACATAATTTTTTGTGGTTTTCTCCTACAAGGGTTCCAAGTTAAACTTTGTGTACCGTGATTTGAGTTTACATGTATTTATTGTTTTAAATTTAATGAATGATTGATGAATGCTTAATTAAAGTAAAAAGTATCGTATATTGATTCACCCCCACCTCTCAATATAAGCATAAGTTCATCATTTCATTCCTTGCAACAAGATCATTAATGCCCCAAAAGCCACAAAGTTATTTTTCTAGCATGTTTGGAACCATTTCCTCTTACCAATGTCCATCATTTTCTATCATTATCTAAGTCATATAAATCACTTATAAATATCCTTGTGGAATATTTTTGGTTGTCAATTGAGATTTTTCAACTCATCTCATCCCCAAAATGACAACTAGGACAAGGTAGTGAACAAAAAATGTGTCTGCACTCCCTTTGTATACCTCCAATAAAATAAATAGTGGGATCAATACCTAAACATTTTACATCACAACTCCAACAAGGATACACATGTCTCTACAAGAGACTCTTCATTTAATATTTTTTATGGTTTCCAACATCTTGTCCCTTGTGAGATTCTATTTTATCTCCCATCTCAATCCATGTCCCACAAAAAAGGAGAAAAATAAAGCTTCTTCCTTTGTGAAAAACTTTCTCGAGATTCACCAAAGTCCATGACATCCTTCAACAAACACAAGCCAAGTACAATTCATGGCATGATTGACATCAAGTTTGATGCCTAGAAAATTCTATTGTGACCGTTATGACTTTTACAAGTAAGTTCATGGTCCAAGTCAAAGTTAATATCCTAAAATCTAGGAGAAATTTCTATTACCTTTGATCTTGTAATCTCAAGATTAAGAAATGATTGAGTCAATGAGGGTTTGTTTGGATATTTAGTCACTTAGGAGTTAGTTAAGATCTACTTGGTCTAATATGTCGTTAGGTAAAAGTGTGTTTCTTAGTGTGTTTCTTTAGTATGCATTAGTATGCATTTGTAGTTAGGAAATCCGACGATCACAATATGTTCCCGACATAGAGTGATCCAACGGTTCATACTCTCCTCGATCTTAACGGCCATTGATCTATGGCTTAACACCCAATTGGTCCATGATCTCTATTTAAAGAGCATGGAGGGTCATTTCTCGATGATTGATTGTGAGAAACTCTCTTGTAAAATCTCTCTGTAATCTTTTTCTTTGCATTAATAAACTGCTTCAAGTGGCTGCGTTGGATGGGGCCATGGATGTTTCCCCGTAGGGGTTTTACCACATGAAAACATTGGTGTGTTGATCTTTGATTTGGTTATGTGAGTGGTTACTGAAGGTGTTCGTCCTCTGTTGGAATACCTGTGTTATCGAACATGGTATCATAGCCTGTTTGAAGACCCTCTCCTGTTGTAGATCGAGATCATGAAGTCGAGTTGCCTCATATCCATTTTCTAGCATTTCCATACATTTCTAGGCTGAGAGGACTATTCCATTGCATCCGGATCACTCATTTCATTCAGCAACACTTTTCTTTTCACTTGAAAAGGTTTCCGTTTTCCCAAGATATGTCCATTACAGTCAGATCTGGAGGTATAAAGCCTGAATACACATTTTTTAAATTTCTGCAAAGTTTTATTTTGATTTTATTTCGGTTTGTATTTTTTTATCTCCAAGTTGCTACTTTTTTATATATGGGTATGATATTTTCCCCGCACCCTATGCGATCTCGAAAAATCAGAAACAGATAGGAAAAGGTGCATCTTCCGGGTAAGCTAACCGAAATCTAACCCTTGTTGTCATCGAGAAGTGAAATTTTTTTCTTGTGTGAAAAGAGTTTTTTTTTAGCATGCTCTCCAATGCCATATTCAACAACAACCCCAATCCTCCTTTTGAACATTACAATATGTTTTGTTAGACCATTTGGTTAAAACTTTCCTTATTAAATAAGAGGTCTTGAGTTCAAGTCTCTCTTTTGTTACCTTTTTGAAAAAGTTCATGCTAAAATTGTAAAGTGTATTTCACTTCAAGTATAAAAGTGAATCACTATAAGTAGATTTAATATTTTATTTTAGAGTTATTTATTTTGCATGCATCTTTTCTGTTATAAAGTAACTTCATTGTAAAATTGATCCCCACTTCTCTTTATAAAAGTGGGTCACTTCATAAAGCAACTTACACTATCACGTGGTCAGTTGGTTATCGTTTATGTCTTTTTTTAAAAGGGCATAACTCTCACATCAGAAGTCCGTTTTTTTTGTTGTTTTTTTTTAAAACCGCATAATTTTTTGAGCTCTTTCCATCCAGATCATCAGTTTCAGTTTTTAAGTCCATATTATCTGCATATTTAATATGGCTTCTACAAGTAATGTCTTGCTTACCAGCAACAACTACTTCCAATGGAAATCTCATATGGAAGATTTATTAAGAAGTAAAGGCTTGTACCGGATTACCTCAGGAAAGAAAAAAGCACCCATTGATGCTGATAAGAAATCCAAGTGGGATAATAGGAATGACGAAGCACGTGGACTAATCGGAATGTCCATCTCTCCTGATTTAAGGTACCACCTTCAAGAAATTGATGACCCCGAAGAAGCTTGGGACAAGATTGAATCTGTGTTTGGTAAACTCAATATTATTCGAGCATAACAGGTAGAAAATCAAATATTGACCTTGAGTCCAAGTGATTTTTGTTGCCTTGGAGATTATTTATCTAAGTTTAAAACACTCAGAATTTTATGTGAAGAATGTAAGATAAAAATGGAGGAAGAGCGTTGCATCTATCTTATTCTTTCTAATCTAGGTAGTGCATATTCTGTGTTTGTATCTACATTTTATTTCATGATAGAGGCTCTAGGGAAAGCTTATGAAAAACCCACTCTTGAGTCCTTTTGTGCTTCTTTGATTAGAGAGGAAGACAAGCTTATACAACTTGGAGTGATCAGCACTACAGGTACCTCTAACAAAGCCTTAGATGTCCAGCAGAAAGATAAACCCAAGTATCCCAAGAAGCAACATCCTCACTACAACAACAAGCAACATAAGGGTCTCAAACCTGCTCAAACAGCTTCAGCTCCTAATGGTGACAAAGGGGAAAAATATAAAAATAAGAATACTAACAGACATTGCAATTTTGTGATAAAGATGGTCATGATGAGTCCAAATGTTTCAAGAATATGGCAGCTTTAGAAGCAGTGATGAAGAAGCACAACATCAGTATTGATTCTACTTCTTCTTCTTTTTCTCATGGACATGCACTTTCTGCTTCTAGTTTCTCCTTCAATACACCTTCTACTTCTACTTCTGATAAGTATCTTATTGATTATGGAGCATCTTATCATATGGCTAAGGATAGAGACATATTTTCTTCTCTAAATGAATGTAACACCAAGAAAATATTTGTTGGTGATGATAGATCTCTTAGTGTTGAAGGGATCTGGAATAGTACAAGTAGAAAATGGTCATTTCAATGATGTCTTATGTGTTCCAAGTCTTTCTCGTAACCTTCTATCAGTATATCAAATCACTCATTCAGGTAAAGGTAAAACCGTAGAGTTTTCACCTCACCAAGTTGTAATCAAGATCTAAAAGATCCTAATCATGTTCTTGCAACTGGAATTGTTGATGATATTACCAGGTTGTACAAGTTTGACAACTTTGGGTCATCATCTTTTTCATCAGTTTTTGTTGCTCATAGCGATGACTTGAGAAAACTTTGGCATGAGCGGTTTGGTCATCTAAACTATCGCTCATTGCAGCAACTATGTAATCAACAAACGGTGAATGGCCTTCCTCTTGTTTCATGCAGAGATGGTGTTTGTGCCGATTGTGTTCTCGACAAACATCATCAGGATAGTTTTGAAAAACGTGCCTCTTGCACACCTCGGGTCCTTTGCAGCTTGTTCACAGTGATTTGTGTGGTCCACTTTCTTCTCCTTCTTTTCCTGGGTGCAAGTATTTCTTAAATTTCATTGATGACTTTTCCAAACGTACTTGGGTTTACTTCTTAAAACTTAAGAGAAAAGTTTTTGACAAGTTTTTGGCCTACAAGGCCCTTGTAGAAAATCAATTTGGCCATCAAATTCAAAGGTTAAGAATAGATAATGGAGGCAAATATGTGAACAATAATTTTACAAATTACTGCACTGCACAGAGAATCAAAATGCAACACATTGTTCCATATACACCACAAAAAATGGTGTTTCTGAGAGAAAGAACCGCACATTAAAATAAATGGCTAATTGTATGATCCAATATAAGGGATTAAGTCTAAAGTATTGGGCAGAAGCCATCAACTGTGCAAATTACATAGTAAATCACACTCCCACAAAAGCTCTTAAAAATATAACACCAGAAGAAGCTTGGACTAAAATTAAACCAGATGTAAGTCACTTCTGTGTATTTGGCAGTATAGCATGGGCTCACATTCCTGATAAGAAAAGGAAAGCATTGCAGCCTAAAAGTCGGAAGTGGGTATTTGTTGGTTATTCTGAAGATGTCAAACGTTACAGACTTCTTCAATCACATTGTAATGAAATTATTATTAGAAGAGATGTTAAATTTGATGAAAATCTCTTGGCCTGCGAGCCTAATTTGGCATTTGTGTCGTCTTTGGCCTGTGAGCCTAATTTGGCAATTGTGTCGTCTTCAGCCTATGAGCCATATTCGACGTTTGTGCCTTCTTCTGATCTAGTTTCTTATTCATATGGTGACAATGAGGATGAAAATCCACATCTACCTACTCACCCTCCTCCAGATGATTCCTTTGAACCTAAACCAGCACCAGTTCCACTACTTCTTAGATGGGTCCATTCAACATGAGAAGTAGCTGGTGGTCTTGTCAATCATCCTTCAGATCAGCATCGAACCCGTTCATAGTTCCAGCGAGCCTCTTCTCTTTTGTCTCAAGTTTTAGAGACTCCTGATCTAGAAACATTTGCAGAAGCTTCAAGTCATCCATATTGGGATATAGCAATGATGGAAGAGTATCGTTCTTTAATGGAAAATGATACTTTGGATCTTGTACCTCTTGCAAAAGGAAGAAAACTTGTCAAATGTAAATGGGTCTATAGAACTAAGTATACATCAGATGGAAGTGTTGAAAGACACAAGGCTTAGTTAGTTGCCAAAGGATTTTCCCAAGTTGAAGGAATTGACTATAATGAAACCTTTGCCCCTGTAGCCAAAATGAACTCCATCTGCCTTGTTTTTTCCCTTGCCGCCTCACATAAATGGGAGGTCCATTAGATGGATGTTAAATCTGTCTTCTTGCATGGAGATTTGAAAGAAGAAATCTACATGGAACAGCCTCCTAGCTATGTCCAGAATGACTCTAGCCTTGTTTGTCGCCTCAAGAAATATCCTTATGGTCTCAAGCAAGCTCCCCGAGCTTGGTATGCCAAAATGGACAGCTTTCTTATTGCCACTAGATTCTCTAGATGTCATTCTAATCCTAATGTCTATACCAAGAAAGTAGGAAGCCATCTCATAATCCTTGTCCTTTATGTTGATGACCTTATCCTTAATGGTAATGACCCAAAACTTTTAAACCATGTGAAAACCAGCCTTAAGAAGAAATTTGAAATGACTGACTTAGGATTTTTGCACTATTTCCTTGGCCTCCAAGTTTTACAAATCAATGAAGGAATTTTTATTTCCCAGTATAAGTATGCTTGTGACCTTCTTCGTCGCTTTCACATGGATGGTTGTAAACCAACCCCTTCTCCCTTCCAGTCTGGATTCAAGCTTACTTCCACCTGTACTTCTCCTGAATTTGATGCCACCCAGTACTGTCAATTAGTTGGTATCCTCTTATACTTGACTCATACCTGTCCTAATCTTTCCTTTGTTTTTGGTCTTCTTGCCCAGTATATGAAATCACCCCATGAAATCCATTGGAAAGCAGCTAAAAGGATACCTCACTATGTCCTTGGTACAGTTCAGTTCGGGATACATTACAGTTTAGGGGGGACTCCCTTATTGGTTGGTTTCACTGATTCATATTGGGACAGCAACCCTAATGATTGGAAGTCTATTGCAGGTTATGTTTTTAGCCTCGGCTCAGGACCTGTCACTTGGGCCTGTAAGAAACAACAGGCTATTGCACTTTCTTTAGTAGAAGCAGAGTACCAAGTAGTGGTAAATGCAAGTCAGGAAGCCTTGTGGCTTCGACAGATCCTTTCAGAGTTTGGATTCCAGGACCAGCATCCGACCAGCCTTTGGTGTGACATTCATAGTTCCATCAAGCTCATCAAAGACCCAGTTCAACATCAGCATAGAAAACACATAGAGCTACACATGCAGTTCATCAGAAAGCTAATTCATGATCAAGTTATTGAAGTGCTCTTTTTCCCTATAGAAGATCAAGTTGCAGACATTTTCCCAAAGTCTCTTACAAAAGAATTTTTTTCCAAAATTCGATCTATGTTAGGAGTTCAAGAAGTTGTCATTAAGGGGGGATAGGCTCTAATGCCTCCTTCCTTCTCCTATTGTGTCACTATTGTAAATCCTTTAATCCTATCCCAAGTTGTTCTTAAGGGGGGATGTTAGGATATTTAGACACTTAGGAGTTAGTTAAGATCTACTTGGTCTAATATGTCGTTAGGTAAAAGTGTGTTTCTTAGTGTGTTTTTTTAGTATGCATTAGTATGCATTTGTAGTTAGGAAATCCGACCGTCACGATATGTTTCCGACATAGAGTGATCTGACGGTTCATACTCTCCTCGATCTTAATGGTCATTGATCTGTGGCTTTACACCCGATTGGTCCATGATCTCTATTTAAAGAGCATGGAGGATCATTTGTCGATGATCGATTGTGAGAAACTCTCTTGTAAAATCTCTCTGTAATCTTTTTCTTTGCATTAATAAACTGCTCCAAGTAGTTGCATTGGCTGGGGTCATGGATGTTTCCCCGTAGGGGTTTTACCACGTGAAAACATCGATGTGTTGATCTTTGATCTGGTTATGTGAGTGGCTACTGAAGGTGTTCATCCTCTATTGGAATGCCTATTTTTTCGAACAAGGTTTAACATTGTCAAACCTGATCATTGTAATACCTATTGAGACATTGATTAGTATGTTTCATAGGTTGAGATCAAGTGCAAGGTTTCCAGATCCTGTCTTACTTATGTATCATTGATCTACTTGATAGAGGAGATTTATTGAGTGGTGAACCTTAGGTTGTAAGTGATTATTATGTCACCCGAGTGTTGTAAAAGATGTGGCTAAGATTGATTTTTAAAAGGAACTATTGTACCTTGGTGTAAATCTACAATACATGTTGTACCTTTTCAGTTAACAAAAATTGTTGTTTACACATTCTCTTGTGAGTTATTTGTTGCGATGATTGATACACTTATATCATTGTTATCCTTTTAAGTTCATCTAAAATTGTGTGTGTTATCATAAACTAACTCCATCAAGTTGAGTGTCAATTCCCACTAGCTCAACTAGTTAAGGCATGGGTTTTGTTTGCTAGATAACTTGAATTCAATACCCTTACGGTGTGTTTGGTCTGGAGGAGACACCCAAAAATCCATGCATGTTAAGGGTTGGTGTGGCCCAGTTCGGGTGTGATCCCTGGGTGATTTTGACATCTTAGATACCCCTGGGTTGTGGTTTCTTAGCCAATAGTTGAAATGTTGGCCCCGCAAGTGATGGGAATTTCTAACAAACAAACAAAAAACTCTATCAAGTTCAGTAGAAATGATCTTATTATCAATTGTGGGGTGTTGTTCATTTTTTGTATAGTACATACTAAACCAATCTACATCTTTTGTAGGAATATTTTTGTGTTGTTTTTGGCATGTTTACAATCACATTAGTACAATTTTAAACAAGGTTATGTAACCTAAAAATTATAATGGTATCAAATATAATAGAATTTAAAGGTGGGGTGTGGTAGTGTGCAACAAATGGTTTCCTAAGAAAGGAGAGAAATTTTTCATACTCAAATCATGTGTGCAACCAAGTACACAAATTCCCATCATTTCTAACGAGGTTTCTCATCATTTCTAGGTTGGTGACATGGTTTCACTTCACTTGGACAAATAAAGATTCAAAATCGGGCTTAGTGTTGTGGTGTTGGACATGTGTTGTATTCTTTGGAGGTAGACCTAGTCACATCTTTATGGGGATTTAGGAGTTGGCCCCTAAATGATGGGGGTTCAAGGGATGGCCCCCAAATGAGGGGGGTTCAAGGGGGACCCACCCCCTCAAATGGGGGGTCATGGGGAGTCGATAGAGCCCCTAGAGAAAAAAAAAATATTGGTCCTATTTCATCCAATGTTTTTTTCCCATTGTAATATAATCCCAATTAATGGATTAGGGTTGATTGAAGCCATAAAATACCTAACTATTTGTATGGTGAATAGTTGAATTTATATAATGAGATAGAGGGTGTGGATCTTAGTTAGGCGGGTGTCCAGGGTAAACCTTATGTATATTGTGTGAATGTACCATTGTTATTAAGTTATGTTTTAGATTCTTTTAATATTACTTTTCTTGCACACATTTATCAAACTCTTTAAGTAGGTGAATTGGTATTACCACTTTCCTATGGATGCTTTGTGACCCTAGTATTTCTTAGGTTCAAATCCAGTTGTTTTCAGTTTGGTTTTCTCAACAAGGTGGTTGTTCCTTAACACGGCAAAAGGACCCTAGATTCACTAAAAGGTACAACCCCCAAGTGCCTATCAATAGGTTATTAATGGAAATCCAGGGGATGTAGATGAAACCAATTGGGGAGGTCAAACCTCTCATTAGGAAAAGAAAAAACAAAGCTTCAAAATTAAGTAGCATCACAACCTCAATCAAATCAAGTGTGGGCATGGTAGCATCACACAACAAATGAGTTCCATTGCTTTTTTGTAGGACCTTCCACCTAAATCATAGTACATGGTGAATGTAAATCAACTCAAATTCTATGATCCCCCTAACTTGGAGGAACCAATTTTAGTGGCACATTTGGAGCAACCCATCTATAATCCCTTTTGATCTCTACACCAGCTCTGTCAAGCAAGCTGAGATTGCCACTTAGTGGGCCACAAATACACTTTACCCACTCAAGTTGAGTGGTTGTCCAAATAGGTGTTTGAGCAACAGTTTCCCCATCTACAACCAAAATCGAGTATGATTTCATCTAGGCATGGAGGAATTAATGGGTTCTAATGTAGTGGATGTGTTCACACATGTATTTATTATATTGGTACTCTCTTTTGTACTTTAGTACACTCGTATTTTTTTCCTTCATGGGTGACTTTGTCCAAACGATAGCATATACTTTATTCTATTTTATAGGAGACTTGGTTAAAGACGATCTCTCCATTGATTTTGTACTCCAATATAATCTAATGTAATATAAAATGTACAAATTGTGTATAGTTCCAAAAAAAATTCTTGCACTTGTATACTTGCTTTCTTGTATGTTTACTTTTATGTGAATATATTCATGTTAATGTGATTATGTTCACATCACATTTAGCACCAACACTATGAAGATCAACATTAATGAATTTCAGTAACCATCTTGAGAAGCACTCTCACATATTTCCAAAGTATTGGGTTTGGATAGCCATGAGAACCAAACGTTTGCATGAGGTATTTCGATGAAGTAATGAACAAATGATTTTTCAACCAGAAGAGTATCATTGTTGATAAAATTGCATAGTAGTAAAAAGACATAAGGGAAAATCTCATTGGAAATTTCACCATGCATAGCTAGCTATTTTTTATTCTATTGTATCAATGCAAAGCATCACCACTACAACCACTACTAAAGCCTACAAATATTTTAGGGGAATTCCCACAGCTATGGAAGATAAATGATAAACAAAATCAAGCCCTAGTGGAAGATCTTGTGGCACAAGGACCCTCATAGAAACAAAGCCTTGGAAGAATTTGAAGTTCAATAGGGACCATTTCACGCTTCCACAATTATCCTAATTTTAGTGATAGGGTTTTGAGGGACACCCCCATAGTTTTATTGATCAGCATAAGAGATTCACTTGGAGAAAAGGTATGCACCAAGAGGTTGTTGGTAAAATCAATCGAATGAATGAGAAAATATTCGACTTAGTTAGGAAATTTTTAAAAATAATATTGATCGCAAAGAAGCATGACAATAAACCTCTTGTACGATGATCCAGGTGGAAATTGATGGCCACCCACCTATTCAACTGACTAAAAACATGGGTTTCCACATTAGCATTTTTTCTACGGTTTTTCGGATCATGAACTTCTAGGGCCATTTTGAGGCCCTAAACGACGTATTTTGGGTTTGGCAGCGCCTAGAATGTAGTTAAAGGTAGATGCTAGGCCGAACGGAATGTGTTTTCCTCGTTTAGACCTTTACAACTAGTTTTTGTATGCCCCAAACAGAGATCGTATGTAAAAGTTACGCCCTCGTAAAGTTTAAGTATCAACTGTTGATTTTTGGAAAACATTGGGAAGACATTCTTCCAAATATATATATATATATATATAGAATTAGTTATTTATTATTCAAGGGACACGTCCTTTCATGGATGGTCACCATATGTTCTCTATATATGGAACACTCATCATTGTAATAAGATATTCATATACAATATTATCTTATATGAAAAATCAACATGGTATCAGAGTTGGACTTGGCTTGACTCCCTCACGAGAGGGCCCAGGTAAATGAAAGCCTAGATTAGCTTAGGTGCTATTGGATCTATGAAGGAACAACTTCAGGATATGATCAGGGTAATGGACTCAGATGGGGATGGGTACAAAAATTTCTAGGAATTTATTGATTTGGATACGAAGGACATCATGGATGTCATGAACAAGCACATGAACGACCTGAGAAGTACCTTTTCCATGATGGATTGTTGTTGCAATTTTTTGTGTAGTATATTCCTATTGAGTATTTTGTTTGTGAAGCCCAAGATCACTTCTTCAAAGTGTTTCCACTCATCTCTCCTTGATTTCATAGAATAAATATTAGTGAATTAAATCCATGCTTAGAATGTATTATGTGGTTGAATAGATGTAGTAATAAAAGTATGAGGAGAAATTGTAGGATGAGGATATGAAATCCTGGGGGAGTTGTGCCCAACACAGATTATTATGGCAGTTCTATGTTTGGGACGTAAATGCTTGGGTCGCTATGTATTCCCATCCTTTATGCTTGTTTGGGTATGGAGTATGTTGGACTTGTATAGTAATTATTGATGTTATGTTGTGAGACGTATATAAGAGATTGTGCAAGTGGTTGGGATAATCGTAATGTTGTGTGTAACCCTAGACAAAAATGTGTGGATCTGAATAATGGGCCACCATGGGAGCGAAGTGATCCACAAAGAACAGTAATTTCCAACGACCATAATAAGAAATGGATATGGGTGTACCAGTGATGGTTGTCTCTTGTTGAATTGTGCGAAAGAGGTCATGTTACCAGTTGGTGTTAAGCCCTAATATTGGCTCATTACCCCTTAATTGGGGCATATTAGATTAGTAATGTTATTTATTACCCCTTAATTGGGGCATATTAGATTAGTAATGTTATTTATTACCCCTTAATTGGGGCATATTAGATTAGTAATGTTATTTATTACCCCTTAATTGGGGCATATTAGATTAGTAATTTTATTTTATTTATGTCGGCTTTAAGCCATTAGTTGTAATTATACCTCCTAGTCTCCTATATATACCAAGGAGACATTTTCATTTTGAATCATATTGTACTTGAACATTTAAATGGGATAAAAGGAGGTTGCCCCCTCAAAGAGGCTTATTATCTGAAATTATCTCTTTTTCAAGGCGTTGAGTACTTTTCCTAAGGTTTTTCTATGCTATATTGATGTTTGGTTCTTAACATATGGTATCAGAGCTCAAGGTCTTGGGGTTTCGCTGCTACATCTGAGACACCGTGGAATTTTCACTATAAATTGTTTTCTACAACGTTTCAGAAGGAACGGCTTGGAGGATATTTAGTAGACAGATCAAGGTACGTTGGGTTCAAAATTTAGCTCCTAAGGCCTTATACTTTCAGAGATACAACCTGTACAAGATAGGGTTCTGGAATCATCCTGAAATGAGTCATTACGGAATTTTCACTATAAAAACATTTATGTAATGTTTCAGACCCTAAACTCTGGATGCCATTTACAGAAATTAGTAATGTATCTGTGGTAAAAATTTCATTTTTTGGGTCATCTTAAATTTGTAGATACACCCTGTGTAAGATAGGGTATCTGACTAGTCCTATTGACTAGTCTCAAGAAGGTGTTCCAGGTAAAACAATCATAACTTCTTCCTAGAGTATCCAAATTGCGTGGAACTAGTTGCATTGGATCGTGAACAGTCTGTAGTATTTTGGGTGCGAGTTTTATAATTTTATATCAATAATTTTGTGCGGGGCACACTATACAAGTGAGATCTCCTGGAAAGGCAAAAAGTCGGCAAGTTGTGGGGAAGTTACCGTAAATTCCACTTGGTACATCCAATTTTGATCAGACATGTGGCATTGCAGAGAAGAAATATCAGAGAAATACATAAGAGAAATTTTCATACCCAGAAGGGCCAAAAATTGGGAGATAGAACAGAAGAAATATTGTCTAGCAGAACCACCTCAAAATCAAGGTTCAAAAGTGATACTTGGCCAACATGCCACCCAAAAAGGAAACTTCTACACCAAATAAGCCTCCAAAAAATCCTACTTGGACTCTTGATGAAGGTGAAGA
>ML781834.1:311776-323346 GCA_009831015.1 Picea engelmannii
GCATATTAGATTAGTAATGTTATTTTATTTATGTCGGCTTTAAGCCATTAGTTGTAATTATACCTCCTAGTCTCCTATATATACCAAGGAGACATTTTCATTTTGAATCATCTTGTACTTGAACATTTAAGTGGGGTAAAAGGGGGTTTCCCCCTCGAAGAGGCTTATTATCCAGAATTATCTCTTTTTCAAGGCATTGAATACTTTTCGTGAGGTTTTTCTATGCTATATTGATGTTTGGTTCTTAACAGTTGGGAGCTAGAAGGAAATGTATTGATGATAGTGCGTTGGAAATAGACTATTATTGTGTGAAGGATAGTGTTGTATGAAAACTATTCATTGATCATCAAACATTTTTGTCTACGGGACAAATCATTATTGATTTCTAGATGGCGATTGAAAGCATAACCATGTATAAGTCTTAAGAGGAAACTGACAGATATCAAAAGAGATGGATCTAGGTCATCCATTTGTCTTGGCTATGTTGGTAGATGTGAAATATAGATTATGCATTTACCTCTAATAATGGGCGATACATTGGGAGCTTATGTGTCCCTCAAAAGTCTATCTGACTAGATTGTTCATGGCGGTTTTCATTGCATATGGTAATAGGGATATTTGAGTAACATATGGGCTAAGAGTTTGTTGGTTAGGATGAAGATAAAGAACAAGATAATTGATAGTTTGATTGGCTCATTAATGTATTTGGTTAATACCAGGATGGACATTTTCTTCGGTGTGAACACGTTGAGCCAGTCCCAGGTGGAACCAAGATATGAGCATTAGATAGCTGCAAAGAACATTTTGAGATATTTGTGTGGCACTCTAAATTATGGTTTAAGATATGTCTCAAATAGTGATTTACAGATATACCGATTATGATTGGGAAGGGAGTGCAGATGACAAAAATAGTACTTCATGAGTATGCTTTAGTTTGGGCTCAATCATGATATCTTGGGTTAATAGGAAACAGAAGTTTGTAGCACTCAACATTGCAGAGGCAGAGTACATTGCAGCATGTGATGCTTGTATGAATGCAGTATGGCTCCGTAAGTTGATTTATGGCTATTTGATCAGGTGTCGGATTCGACCATGATATTCTATGACAATCAGAGTTGTGTGAAGCTTTCAGAGAACTCGGTGTTCCATGATAGGTCGAAGCACATTGAAATCAAGTATTATTACATCAATGATCGAGTCCAAAAGGGAGAAGTAAAACTCCAATATATATCCACCGATGAGCAGATAGTGGATATTCTGACAAAGCCCTTGTCTAAATGGAAGTTTGTGTACTTCAGGGACAAGTTGGGACTTGTGGAGATTTCTCCCTTGGTTGAGAGGGAGTGTTGATTTGTATCATGCTAGTACATCTTAGATATGATGCTTTTGCATCATGCTAGTGAAGCTTAGATATGATACATATGTTCGGAGTCACATCATGTTAGTACAACTTAGATATGATGCAGTAGCATCATGCTAGTACAACTTAGAGATGATGCAGAGGCATTGATCTACATCATGCTAGTACATCTTAGATATGATGCAAAAGCATCATGCTAGTACAACTTAGAAATGATGTATATGATACTCCACACCATGCCAGTACAGATTAGATATGATGCAGAAGCATCATGGTAGTACAGCTTAGAAATGATGTAGATGATACTCCACATCATGCCAATATAGCTTAGATATGATGCATTCGCATCATGCTAGAACGTCTTAGAGATGATATAGTGGATAATATGACTTGATGTGCACAATGCCAAATTAATTATGGCTCAGATATGATGTAGTTGATGATACGTCATGATATATTTGATGTAACTTTTCTTTAGATAAATTTGGTCAACTTGAATACATTTAGTTGGTTGTTATTAATACCTCCCTGGTTAAGAGGGAGTGTTGAAATTTCATAACTATGGTTGGTCTTCATAATGTATATATTTGAAAAAGAATATGTGTACTTGTAAAATTAGGCCCTACCTGTGGCACAGATGGTGACCTGATCATGAAGAATGGTCCTTGTAGTCACGTGACACTCTGTTGAGTAATGTGTGACAACTGCGGGACACATGTGTAGTCGTGAGACTATGACAGAGACTGTGTGTCTCTAGACAGTATTTGTGTGACACTATGGTGGCTGTGTACCACTGGCGAACATTATGTGTCTCTGGATAGTAGTTTTGTGCTACTACAGTGATTGTGTACCACTGGTAGTGACTATGTGTCACTGGAAAGTAGTTGTGTGCTACTAGCAATGGTTGTGTACCACTGGACAGTGGTTGTGTGATACTAGTAGTGGTTGTGTACCATTGGATAGTAGTTGTGTACTACGATGGATCAACACATACGTGTTCTATTGGATGGCATTGTAGTAGTTGTGTTCTACTAGTTGATTTCCATGGAGACTACCAGATTGCTTGGAAGTAGTTGTGTACTATTGTTTGATCACAGAGACTGTAACAAATGATTTGAGTTTTCAATGGTATGGTAGTAGCCGTGTGCTACTAGTTGATTGCAGAGTATTCAATGGACTACTAGATGAATACATCATGGAAATATACCTTCCTAGTTAAGATAGAGAGTTGATGTTTGAGGAAATAAGCATGAGACATTCTCCCTGGAGGGTCATGTGTGAACTATTAGGGGGGGATGTGGACTTCATCGTGACATGCCTCAGATGGTCAGATGAAGGAAACAAGACATTGGTTTCATGAGGAAACCTCGATATGTCTTGGGGGACATGGGTTCCATGAGGGAACCTCAATATGTCTTAGACATGTGTTCCACAAGGGAACCATGAGATATCTAGAATGGACACAGTTCATGAGTGAGTTGAGACATTGGTTTCATGAGGGAACCTTGATATGTCAAGTATGGTCAAAGATAACTTAGCTTGATCAGCCCCAATGGACTAGCCACCCCTTGTGGGATGAGATAGCTCAAGTCTTGAGGATACCAACTACATGATGTGTATAAACACAGGTGAATGATCCTAGTAAGCATCAAGCGGAACTTCTCCTAGATTGGGTTGCAGACCAATGGAGATAGAATACATTTATCACAGGGGTGTACTTGTGATAAATGGGCCCAAGCGTAGTCCTTCCTTGATCATGACAAGGAGTGATATGGACTCGAGGTGCTTGAGGTGCTTGAGGTGATTTCCATGTATCAAATATCATTGGGCTGACATTCACTCACAAGGGTGTAATTTTGGTAAATGGCCTTGGTGTAATATTTGTCCTTAGTCATGGTGATTTGACTTGGAATGATAAAGACTTAAAGATATTAGATGCTATCACATGCAGACCCAGAGTGAGCATGATCTCAGAGAGAGTCAACTGGATCATAGCGAGAACCGCAGAAAGAGTTTCCCCTCGGTTCAGGTGGGAGAGAGACATCTCCCAAGACTAACAGGTGCCATGATTCTAGAGTAAAGTTTGTATACTTCATAGACAAGCTTTGGCATGATGAAGAATGTCTCCCTCATTGAGAGGGAGTGTTGATTTTTTGACAACATCGGGAAGACATTCTTCCATATAGATATATATATAATACAAAGTATAAATATATATAATAAATAAGTAGTTATATATTATTCAAGGGACGCATCCTTTCATGGATGGTCACCATATGTTATCTATATATGGAACACTCATCATTGTAATAAGATATTCATATACAATATTATCTTATATAAAAAAAATCAACATCAACTACCCCCATCGGGGCCCGGCCTACAAACCTTTTGGCCTTTCATCTTCCGAGGTTAGGGTTTTGGATTTTCTTTATGTTAAAAAGGTCTTTGGAGCCTCATTGTAAACATCGTCATCTTCTTGTGAATGAGTGTAGCCATCACATCTCTTCTCATATATCATATATCACCATTCTAGCGAGTTCATTCACTATGTATTTTTACAGTTTCTGTACATTTCTTTCATTAATAAAAATTGTGTATTATTGTATCTTTGTGTTTTTGGCAATATATTTGTGTATTTACATGTTATATTTCCTCCTTCAGTTAGTTCTCAAAATAATTTGGATCAATGGTATCAGAGCAGGATACTCCTTGTCGTTTGTTAGTGCATGTCCCCGACAAGGTCAGGGTATAGAGAGTTGGGTCTCGAACTAGTTTCTCTTGAGGAAAACCGCTCTCACCAGCCCAAGAAGCCTCCCATGGAAGAAGAAAAGAGAGACGTGGGAGAAGAAGATCCCATCAAGCTGTTGTTCATAGAATCCCCCATGCAACAGAGGAACGAGATGTTGGAGAATTTTTCCCAAATCCTTCAAAAATTGTCGACAATAGCAGGCGCATATTCGTCAAGTAGTCACTTTGGAGACGTTGTCCCATTCAAGGTACAATTCAATTTTGATATTCTCATATTTGAAGGTCAGATCGATGCGGATGCTTTGGAAAAGTGGTCAAATTTGCTAGAAGGTTATTTCTTTGTTCATAATTTTTTAAACAAAGAAAAGATCACATTTGCGCTCCATAAGGTTCTCCCTCATGTCAAACATTGGTGGGAAACTTACTAGAAGAAAAAATCCACAGAGGAGTTTGGAATATTTGGGGCCAAGCCCACTTGGGATTTTTTTTTGGATGCAGTCAAGGAGAAATATTACCCTATGGGAAACTATGACGGCCAGTACATGAAATGGACCACGTTGCATCAAGAGAGAGACCAAACAATGTCAGAGTTCACAAATACCTTCCATAACTTTTGCACCGAGCTGGGTATCAAAGACTCTAAGCAGCATATAGTCCTAAAATATCGTGGGGCTCTACACAAGTCTATCCAAACCGAAATGGAGTTTCTGGACATCTGATCATTGGGAGTCACTTATCGATATGCTTTCAAAATCAAGTAGAAATTTAAGCAATAGAACAAGCGAGAATTTGGGTCTACAAATCCACAACAACCAAAGTATGATAAAGGCAGCCCTATTTCAAATAATAGTCAACCTCAAGATAACTAGTCCAAGCCACAGGAAAAGAAGGGTAACGAGAAGACGAAGAAGGACATTGGGAAGTGGTGCGACTTCCATAAAATCCTTTGGCACAACATCGATGAATGTCGCTCGAAACAGTCATTGGTAGTTGAGCTCAAAGAAATAGAGCCAAGCCCCCACTCGGACTCTGATTCAGACAATCATAAAAGAAGAAAGATAATTGATGTAGAACCCAATGTTATTGTCACGACCACAATAATCCAACCAGAAGAACCATAGGATCCTAAAGAGGGGGGGCGCCTCTTCCATTCATAGATGTGGGTGAAGGGGATGTCACTGCATTTCATTGTTGATAGTGGAAGACAAAAGAACCTCATCTCAGCAGAGGTCGTCAAGCAGTTGGATTTCCCGAAAACACCACACCCGCATCCATACAACATCGAGTGGCTTTGCCAGGGACAAGATCTTTGTATCCGCTAGTAATGTCATCTATCCTATGGCATCAAGCCCTTCAAGGATGAGGTATTGTGTGATGTTTCCCCACTGGAAGTATGTGATGTTCTTTTAGGCCATCCATATATGTGGAAGCACCATGTTGTTTATGAGTCTCGACCCCATAGCGTCATTTTTACTCTAGGGGGTCATCTCTACAAGATATTGGAGGTAGTTCCGACTATTGTCCCAATAAAATAGAGTCACAAAGTAATCTCTCATACCGCAAAGTTTAGCCTCTTCACAATCTGATC
Organism: Picea engelmannii; assembly: GCA_009831015.1. Lineage (NCBI taxonomy): Eukaryota > Viridiplantae > Streptophyta > Pinopsida > Pinales > Pinaceae > Picea > Picea engelmannii. Next base: position 317,476 of record ML781834.1, read on the forward strand.
AGAAGATGAACAGAAGGACATTGAAACCATTACATCCTCATCCCAAGACCTTTATGTCCAGCAGAAGCAGATCAATAAGATTGTAGAAGAGAACAAAGACATTTTGTCTTCACCTACAAGGGTGCCTCCACATTGCCTAGTCAAGCAAAATTATAACAGAGGCCTTCATATTCTTCATGTTGCATCTTCACGGACAAAGTCCTCCCACACTCAGGAAGATCATGCAGCTAGATTGGTTGAACGATTCCAACCCCTCCAACAACAGGTTCATAACAGCCTTCAACAAGCTAAGTGGGACAACTTCTTCAGGAAGGAAAGCACTTCATCAAGGTTCAGATTTAGCGAAAGATTCCCCATCTTACACGGGCACTTGACACAATGGGAACCATTTCTTCCTAAGAGGGGGAGAATGATCTAGGTGAAAATTGGTGGCCACAAACCTATTCCACTAGCTCAAAACATGGGTTTCCACATTGGCAGATTTTCTACGGTTTTTTGGGTCCTAAACTTTCGAGGTCCTTTTGAGGATCTAAACAACATTTTTTGATCTCGACGGCACCTAACAAGTGTATATAGGCATATGCTAAGCCGAACTAAATGTGTTTTCCTCATCTATACCTTTCCAACTAGCTATCGTGCGCCCCAAATGGATATCATATGCAAATGTTATGCCCTCGGGAAGTTGATGTATCAACTACCCCCCATCAAGGCCCGCAAACATTTTGACCTTTCATCTTCCGAGGTTAGGGTTTTGGATTTTCTTTATGTTAAAAATTCCTTTGGAGCCTCATTGTAAACATCAATATTCTTGTGAATGAGCATAGCCATCACATCTCTTCTCAAAGATAAGCTACCACCATTCTAGCAAGTTTATTCACTTTGTATTTTTACAGTTTCTGTACATTTCTTTCATTAATAAAAATTGTGCATTATTGTATCTTTGTGTTTCTGGAAATATATCTATGTATTTATGTGTTATATTTATTCCTTCATTTCTTTCTCAAAATAATATGGATCAATGGTATCAAAGTAGGCTTATCCTTATCATTTCTTAGTGCATGTCCCCGACGAGGTCAGGGTATAGAGAGTTGGGTCTTGAGCTAGTTTCTCTTGAGGACAACTGCTCTTGCCAGCCCAAGCAGCCTCCCATAGTGGAAGAAAAGAGAGATGTGGGAGCAGAGGATCTCATCAAGTTGTTGCTCGCGGAATCCCTCATGCAACAAAGGAACGAGATGTTGGATAAATTTTCCCAAATCCTTCAACGATTCCTGACAATAGTAGGAATGTCTTCATCAAGAAGTCGCTTTGGAGACGCTTCCCCATTCAAGGTACAAGTTAATTTTGATATTCCCGTATTTGAAGGTTAGGTTGATGCAGATGCTTTGGAAAAGTGATTAAATTGTTAGAAGGTTATTTCTTTGTTCACAATTTTTTCGACAAAGAAAAGATCACCTTTGTGCTCCTTAAGGTTCTCCCTCATGTCAAACATTGGTGGGAAACTTACTAGGAGAAAAATTCCACAAAGGAGTCTGGAATATTTGGGGCCAGGCCCACTTGGGACTTTTTTATGGATGCAATCAAGGAGCAATATTACCTTGTGAGAAACTATGACGACCAGTACATGAAATGGACCACGTTGCATCAAGAGAGGGGAAAAACAGTGTCAGAATTCACAAATACCTTCCATACCTTGCGCACCAAGATGGGTATCAAATACTTTGAGTGGCATCTGGTCCTAAAATACTACAGGGCTCTACAGTACATCCAAACCGAAATGGATTTTCTGGACATCTCATCATTGGGAATCATCAATATGTTGTCAAAATCGAGCATAAATTTAATCAGCAGAACAAGCGAGAATTTGGGTTTGCAAATCCACAACAACCAAAGTATGGTAAAAGGCAACCCTAATTCATAGAATAGCCAACCTCAAGATAACTAGTCCAAGTTGCAGGAAAAGAAAGGTAACAGGAAGACGAAGAAGGACATTGGGAAGTGGTGTGACTTCCACAAAATCCCTTGGCACAATACCAATGAATGTCGTTCAAAATAGTCATTGGTAGCCGAGCTCAAAGAAATAGAATCGAGCCCCGACTCGAACTCTGATTCAGATAATAATAAAATGATATACATAATTGATGCAAAACCCACTGTTATTGTAATGACCACAACAATCCAACCAGAAGAACCAGAGGATCCTGATGAGGGGGAGTGTCTCTTCCATTCATAGATGTGGGTGAAGGGGACCCTGTTGCATTTCATTGTTGATAGAAGAAGCCATAATAACCTCATGTCAACATAGATCGTCAAGCAGTTGGATTTTTCGACAACACCACACCCGCATCCATACAACATTGGGTATGGATTTTTCGACAACACCACACCCGCATCCATGCAACAGTGTCGTTTTTCCTACGGCATCAAGCCCTTCAAGGATGAGGTATTGTGTGATGTTGCTCCACTGTAAGTCTATGATGTTCTTTTAGGCCAGCCATATATGTGGAAGAGTCATGTTGTTTATAAGTCTCAACCCCGTGGCGTCATTGTTACTCTGGAGGGTCAGCGCTACAAGATACCAGAGGTAGTTCCGACTATTATCCCGACAAAACAGAGCCGAAAAGTAATCTCTCATACCGCAAATTTTAGCATCTTCACAATCCGATCAGAGGTGAACAGAAGGACATTGCAACCACTGCAGCCTCAGCCCAAGACCTTTCTATCCAGCAGAAGCAAATCGACAAGATTGTAGAAGAGAAAAAAGGCATTATGGCTTCACCTACAAGGGTGCTTGCACACTACCCAGTCGAGTAAAATTATAACAGAACCCTTCTTATTCTTCATGTTGCATCTTCACTGAGAGAGTCCTCCCACACTCAGGAAGATCATGTAGCTAGACTGCTTGAACGGGTCCAACCCCTCCAACAACAAGTTCATAACAGTGTTCAACAAGCTAAGCAGGACAACTTCTTCAGTAAGGCAAGCACTTCACCAAGGTTCAAATTCGACAAAAGCTTCCCCATCTTCCATGGGCACTTGACACAATGGGGACCATTGATTCCTAAGGGGGGGGGGGAATGATCTAGGTGGAAATCGGTGGCCACCCACCTATTCCACTGGCTCAAAACATGGGTTTCCACATTGGCAGTTTTTCTATTGTTTTTCAGGTCCTAAACTTTTGAGACCATTTTGAGGCCCTAAATGACGTTTTTTGGGCTCAGTAGTGCCTAGCATATAGCCGAAGGCAAATGCTAGGCTGAACAGAATGTTTTTTCCTCGTCTAGGCCTTTCCAACTATCTATCATGCACCCCAAACAGAGATCGTATGAAAAAGTTACGCCATCGGGAAGTTGACGTATCAACTACCCCCCATCAGAGCCTGCGAACCTTTTGGCCTTTCATCTTCCCGAGTTAGGGTTTTGGATTTTCTTTATGTTAAAAAGGCATTTGGATCATCGTTGTAAACATCATCATCTTCTTGCGAATGAGCGTAGCCATCACATCTTTTCTCAGAGATAAGTTGCCACCATTCTAGCAAGTTCATTCACTCTGTATTTTTACAGTTTCTATAATTTTTTTTCATTAATAAAAATTGTGCATTATTGTATCTCTGTGTTTCTGGCAATATATATGTGTATTAGTGTGTTATATTTCCGCCTTCATTTCGTTTTCAAAATCATCCAGATCACACGATAACAATTTCAAATCTCATTGAGCTTGCTCCTCCATGTTAATAAGGGCTCATGATAAAATGGGGCAAGTTGATGAAACCAAGTGCAAATCCTAAGTGTTCATTGGGATAGCTCATCCATGTTAATGAGGGCTCATGATAAAAATGGGCCAAGTTGATGAAACCAAGTGCAAATCCTAAGTGAATTTTTTTGATAGCTTAAAATCTCTTAAATATAGTCACTTATCAAAATAGTGTTGTCTATTTTTCTAAGAAACAAATATAAATTTTTATTTAAATTATAGAAAAAAATATAATATTAAAAAAAAATCAACTAATACCATAAAATCTTCTTGTAAAAGATTAATTAAGCTATTTATAAGAGATTAATTATTATTTACGCTATGATACTAGCCAAAACCGAAAGCAATGCCCATCCATTATCTTATTATTAAACAAATACTACAATATCTTAATTGTTCGATGCATAATACAATGTTTTAACTACAAGATGCTTGATGGATTATTTTTTCCCAAATAGTACCTAACTAATACATGAATAAACGCAAAAGTATGAGAAGTTGGGCATTATAAGCAACAAAAAAAATCATATATTGTTCTAGTTTTTAGAGCAATATTGGGGAACTTCAGAAATTTATCAACTTTGGAGTCATCCTGGGACCTTGGAATGGACTTTATTTTACCTAGTTGATACTGAAATATAGTGGAAAGATCATAACCTAAAACGCCACACTCTATGTAACATAGAGATTCAAAGGCTTTTCAATAGACCAGCGCAGATTGAAATGTATCATTTCATATATGTATAATTACTGTGTTACTGAAATTACGTTGTTTAAGTAGATGAGCTCATTTCATATATGTAAATTTACATAGATCTTTCAACATTGCATAGCATCACATTTACCTATACAAGTCCCTAGTTTACCTAGTTTAAGATTTGTTGAATAGCATCATACGAGTAGGATCCCTCCTCTTCTCAGAATATGCAAGAATATGCAAATAGAGAGTGGCTCAATCACAATTACAATACTGGCTGGCAGTAATCAAATTTGAAGGGTTGCTTTAAATTTAAAGTTGATGGATATATTCATTCAACCCTTTCTAAGGAAAAGTTGAAAAAGTAGTTGTACTTCAATTGACAAGAGTACGCTAGTCTACACTTACAAAAAAATTATAAATAAAATATTGTCCATCCCATCATTTAAAATGTTAAAATTTAATAAACAACCAAAAGAATTGATGTTTCTCTTTGTTGCTCAATCTCCATTTTATTTCTTGTGAATGGATAGATAAATTAAGATTTCAATAAAGAGTAATAACAAACATATTTTGTAATTTCGAATGTAGCATTTTGATGGGTTATATACAAATTAATAATAATAATAATTCATAACGATTGAGTCATTTTCTTTGTAGGAATTTCAAAGCGTTAAAAATGACAATATAAACTTTAAACACAATCACAACATCAAACATTTTTGTGAACACTCATATAAGAGAGAATGTAATCAATGCATCCATACGATGCATTAGTACTACATATTATATTCATATTTTGAGCATATCCAAATCGTACTTAACCATGGAAGTCACGTTCTTTCTAGATCTCATTAGAAAAAAAGAAATTGTAGTAGATTTTGAGGGCTTTGTTGAAGGGTGATATTTCTATCAAATTCTATAAAAGTGATGAAGAGACCCTACTTGTGATATAGGCCACTAGGAACATGAAAATCTAGCATGATTGCATCTATTGCATATCATTTAGATTAAGATGTTTATGATTTGGAGCTTCCCAACATCCATAGAAACGCAAACTAAAGGAAATTATACATCAAGACCACCATGTATGTTAATTTTATTGAGAACATTGATTGTTCACTTTATCTCTCAAATCATGCGAAAATGCATGAAAGAGTGGGATGTTGGAACATAATCCCTAACACATAAATTTGATTATAATAAAAACTATGTTACCTTCTCCCAAGCTTTCTTAAGAATCCCAACTAGCTTCAAAAATATTGTTCCAAGCATTAATGTTATAAATGATACATCTTCTTGATTTTGGGATTGGGATGGGCCAGAGGGAAAGAGAGCTATGGGGCATTCTCAAAATATTTGCAATGTATCATCACATTGATGTCAATGTTGCTAGAAACAAAGAGAAAGTGAAAGAGTATGAT
>ML781834.1:329156-342741 GCA_009831015.1 Picea engelmannii
CAATCCCTATAACGAAAATTTGATAAATTAACAGAACTGCAGTATATTCAACGGAACTTACCATAGCCTGTCCAAGGCCCAACACATCCCATGTTTCAGGAGCAACAATCTCCTGGGCACCATCTGGCTCAACCTCGCTTTCAAGCTCACCCCACAGACAGTAAATATGGTGGGGTTGCCTCTCTGTTGGTCTCCACCTGTTGTTCAGGAAAAGGTGAAAAAGGCCTGCCCCATAACAATTTAAAGTTTTTGATATAGCGGCATGGCTGAATGCAAGAGAGCTGGCATGCCCTAAAAAATTATTGATTGAGTTCTGCAGAGGCAATTTTGTGCAGGTGGTCTCCAGATTGAAGTTGAATGCATAGTGAACGTGCGGAGACTTTAAACATGATGCAGTTGCCCCTATTGGCAATGCCATTACATACACATAAGAAATACACTACGGGGCTGCTGCTGCTTCCAATGGTTCCTTGCAACCAAGGATTAAGATCAAGATGACATGTCAGCGCTCGTCCATTCATGTGGAGCATGAATGAACAACGCCTGCATAAAAGCTGAAGCCACAAAAGTGATTTATCATCTAAGGGTTCATGTACAATAAGGGAGGCCTTTAGCTAATTGACATCAAATTTGTCTTGATCTCCTTCGTTTTTTAAAATATAGTTATGTTACGTGTAAATCATTTCACTGTTACGATAGTCAAAGTTATACTAGCATACCCCTAAAGTAGAAAGGGAACGTCTAAGAAAACACAAGGTAGATATCTCGTAAGAAAGAAAGAAGAAGATATTTTGTTTCCGATATTATAATTTTATGGTAAAAAATTAAAGAAGAATACATTTGTTTGAAAGATAATAGCAAATGAATAATAACATAATTGTAATCTGGAAGAGTAGTCATAATAATGGAAAGTTTTGCATTAGGTGAAATATCTTGATGTTTCATTAAATAAAATGTATCATATTCAACCAATTTAAAGCTTGCCTTTAGACATATTCTAAATGTGTTTAGAAGGAACTATGCTTCGAGATTGTATGTTTTGGACATTTTAATTTGTACAAAGGGATAGCTAGGAGTGTTTTATTTCTCCCTTTTATGTTAGAAATGCAAAATCTGAGCTACCTTGAACTTATCCCTCTTCATTCCACGTGCTTTGTCCATGGCGAATGAGTACTAATCTATTTGTTGTTTCTGCTCCTGCTTTGTCGTCTTATTTTCTCTGAAATTCCACATTCAAAACCTTATATGCTCCCCTAAATTCAAATCAAGTTCTTCTTCTTAGATAAAACCCTGAAAGATATCCTCCATTGGACTCCCTACGATTACGATGAGTTAAGGAAACTCCCATATTTATGTTGAAGACCCTCACTCCATCTTCATCTGCTACAATGTTAAGTATTGAACAATTGGCATAACAGCAATAATGATTCAAATGGAATCGAGAGTCATCTGGAAATGCACTAGCTATGTCTATCACCAACACCATAGTTAGTGGAATTCAATAAAATTGAGAGTGTCCTATCTTGTCACTCACTCGTTCATACTTGTGGTGGAATGCTCTCGCTTTCTTACAAAAACATAGTCAATAACATGCCCATTGTATAAGGCTACAGTTTGGTCTGGTAAAAGAGCTACCGAAGGTCTGGCATGCAGTCACAGAGAAAATATAGCAAAGTAGGCTTTGATAATGCCCACGAGCTAAGGACAAAATGATATAGATGCCAACTATGTATAAGGTTGTACACCCTCTTCTCTAGCATAAAAACTCAATTATGAACTTAGAAACCCTTGCTAAAGCTTGTGGCCTGCAAAACCATGAGAGCCAAACCAAAACAAAGCTTTAAAAATAGAAGAAAAAAAGTTGATAGGAGTAAATGGCAATGTTGTTATCCTTGGGAGATCTTTGTCTTACATTGTGTATTCATTTATGGAGATGTTTTGGAGCTATAATTTTTTTTCCAAAGGTCTTGACTCTAATATTCTTGCAAATCTTCCAAAGAAATACTTTTTAACTGATTCACAGATTGATCACTTCTTTCATGTAGCCACTTTTCTCATTCCATGTTCTATTTTTCCTTAAAGTCTTGTTAATATATGCACAAATATGTAGTCTCTTGGATGTTGTGCTCTCTTCCATCATTATAAGCTCGGAAAACACAAAGTTAGGAATTAATTCTTTAAGACTATGTTTGATCCAAGTGGATATTGGTGACCACCCACCTGTTCCAACTGGCTCCTCTTGTCAGTTGTTAGTGCAGCATGTTCTTATGTACTTATTTGTAATTGTTGGTTCTACACTTCTGGGGCTGTCTAAATCCCTACACATCTTCTAGGTGGATACTGGTGGCCTCCCACCTAATCCAGTTGGCTTATTTTGTATGTTTTCAAGTTAGCACATCTTGTTGTACTTCTAGGGCCATTTTGGGGCCCTAAATAGTTTTTTTTTGGCTTGTCATAGTCAAACTGTAGATAAAGTCTAAAGTTTGATGGTGTAATGTGTAGTTCTCGAAAATACCTTTCCAACGTGCTATCACGTGCCTAAAACGGAGATCGTATGCAAAATTTACGACCCCGGGAAGTTAATGTACTAACTTACCCAAACGGGGCCCACATGACTTTTGGCGTTTCATCTCCTAGGGTTAGGTTTTTGGATGTCTAGGGTTTTGGCATTCTTTTTTATCATAAAAAGGCCTTCAAAGCCTCATTGTAATCATCTTCTTGCGAATGAGCGTAGCCGTCACATCTCTCCTCAGAGATAAAGCTGCCACCATTCTAGCGAGTCTTGCACTCTGTATTTTTACAGTCTCTTTACAATTCTTTCATTAATAGAAATCAAGTATTGTTGTATTTCTCTATTTCTGGCAATTTTCATGAGTATTTCATTGTAATTTCTTTGCTTCATTTCGTTCCGAAAATAAATCTGGATCAATGGTATCAGAGTAGGATGCTCTTGATCGTTTTTCAGTGCATGTCTCCGACGAGGTTCGAGTATATCCAGTTAGGTCTCGAGTTTGTCTCTCTTGAGGACAATCACTCTCACACGCCCAAGAAACCCTCGATGGCGGCAGAAAAGAAAGACGGTGGAGCAGAAGATTATATTAACATGTTGCTTGAGCAAGCTCTTGCACGACAGAGGGACAAAATGATGGAGAATTTTGCACACATTCTTCAACACTTGTTGATAGCAACAGACGCATCTTCATCAAGCGGCCATTTTGGAGGAACCTCTCCCTTCAAGGTGCAAGTTAATTTTGATATTCCCATATGTTATCACTGAAAAAATGTCCACAACATTGCACACAAATGGTTAAAGAAAACATCAATGCCAGCAACAATTAGTCCACCTACAGCACGAAAATTCATCCAGAAGGAAAAAATATATATAATTGGGGTAAAAGATTAGAGTGCGCAGAATCACCAAAGGGAGGGCTCGCATGGTGCGCAAGCCAACATAGGCCTCAGTGCGCACTATGCGCAAAATGCACGACTATGTACGAGAAAATCCGCGCACTCATATGAACGACGCATTTATGGATCTTGTCGGCCCCTCAACCACTGATGGTCTGACCCCCAACACAATTTGACACTCATATCTGAGCGAAATCCAGCTTGATGGTTGGTCAAGGGCTAGAGGGTGCCCTAAAAGGCCCCTTGATCACAGTATGAACCAATTACATTTTTCCATGTATGAATTCTATAAATAAGAGCCATGGGTGTGCTAAGAAACCAAGATCTTCGTAGTATTGTTATGCTGCAAGAATTCTTACTTGGGAATCCTCTTTTCTCTTGGAAGCCTTCAAGCACCATTGCAATAGGTCATTCCACTCACCTCTTGAGGGAATAGGCATTGTTTTTCTTCATTTTTCATTTCTTCCATTGTAAGGAGTGAAGAGCTCTCAATTAGGGAACTCAAGATCCCTCCCAAGGAGGAAGAGGGGACTCATAAGTCCTTATCTTTCTCTACGGTGTTTTTCCTACTAATCTATTGATCCATTGGTAGCATTATGTTGGTCATTGTTTGATTTTTATGGTTCTAAGTTTCTCATGCTTTACAACATTTATTTATTAGTTGTTTTAGTTTATTTCTTTGTTTTCATATGTGTTTGGCTTATCTAACCCACTCACAAACTTTTGTCTTGTCTAGTAAGCTCATTTAGACATGCAAGTGTTGTTGTTTTGCTCACCTAAGTGACAAAACCAGCACAACAGATTGGTGACCATACTGGGGATTGGTATCAAATTCCTCCCTATTTGAGCTTAGAGAGCACTTCATTTTGATTGTTTTGTCTTGCAAGTACCAAAACCGACCTAGCCCAACCTGCTAAAGTCAAAATTCAGAGCTAAGGAAGAAGTATTTCACTTGGAAATTTCTCCCCCGATGCGTGACAAGAAGTGAGCGGATTTTCCTACCCACAGACGCGCACTTTGTGCAATGTGTGTGAACCATGCCTCTTTACACTGTGCATTCTATGTATTGTGCACCCTTTGCGTGCCTGTCAAAATTGTAACCTGTGCGTAACTCCAATTTTTCAAATTGTAAGGGTTGTTCTGAATGGTTTTAAGGCCCCTAGCCTTCAGATTTTTTTTATTTTTTTTTCATGCACTTTGTAAGGCAACTACACTCCACTTAGAATCATTTCCCAAATGAAAGGTTAGCTAACATAGGCACTAAGGGGGTAAAAGGAACCAATATTCCATTTTTCTTTGTTGCCACATGGATGGCTTATTTGGATTGTAAAATTTTAAGTTGAGGTTATTGCTTTCATACATAAATCACTTAAATTGGGACTAGAAGTTAACTTTGACCCTCAAGTATGCTCTTCCCTCGCACCCTAGTGTGATCTTGGGAATCACATAGGTGGTTAAAGGGACATTTCAGCTCCCTTAACAAAAATCTTTAGGAGAGGACAAAGCCCCCCTAAGGTTCCTCTTAGTTTTTTGAAATCATCTTAAAGTTTTGTAAGGGCCCGTACATGCCCACATGTTGCAAACTTAGGATAGTTTCCAAATGCTTTCTTAGTTTACATCACAATCTAGGAAAGTTTAATGATCAAAGTAACGAGCCCATACATGCCCACATGTTTGCAAGCCAAGATAGTTTTCAAAGAGCTTTCTTAGTATAAACAACATTTAGGGAGTTTAAATGATTTGTAAGGACCCACATGTCCACATTGCTAGTTCTTTAGGGCTTTAAATATTCTGCACGGTTGTACCAAAAACACATAGTAAGCTAGGTAAAGAAGATTTGTAAGGACCACAGGAAGTCCACCTGTTGCAATCTCACACTTAACTTATTGAAATCTTTGCCCACTCGTCACTTTCTTTCAAACAAATCCACTCCTCACACACACAATTTCTATTAGAATAGTGGAGGTCGAAGTAGGATTTCTCCAAAAGAATTCTAAAAGATCTGACTACTTCTTTGGAAATTATCCACACCCATTTAATTCAAACGAGATTGGTCCACAATCCAATCTCTCAGCCCACCACATCTAAAATTTTCTAAACCAACGCACTAAATTTTCCTCCACAGGAGGTGCCAAAAGATTTTTTTAGTCTAGGTAGGATCTCGGGGGTAGGCATCCAAATAACCCCCCATTATCAAGTTCTTACATTTTCAAACAGTAGAAGTTGAGAAATAGGGAACTTTCAAATCCTCCAAGTCAAGTGTTCCTAATCCATAAGGCACGGAGATACCCGTGAAGGGTTGAAGGCCGAGGTCCAGTTTTTCTGTGCATCCCTCCTTGAGTCACCCAACTCTTGGAAGGGCATCCAGCCCGTGACCCATTTTTTAGGCCGAAAATCTAAATGTCGCACTTTGACCGAGGTACCTAGTGGAAAAAACTTAGGACATCTACCTAGATGGCGATTGTGGGTTGTAATCGCACCTTGATCAGATTTTGTGTGGCTATTGGGAAATATCGCCATCTCTTTTGGAATATGCACCCTCTACCCTTCATTATAATTGATTTCTTCAACCTTCACTAGTTCCTCTTCTGGTAGCTTCAGACTCCACTGTTGAGTGCTATTGGAAGGCCCAGTGTTATTCTTGAGAGGAAAGATGATACATCTTTTAGGACACGAGCACTTTTTTTTTATTTTTTCCCCCACGCAGACAAAGTCCACCTATCCACATGCTTGCTTATTTACAGTTGATTTATGTATGATGCTCATTTTATTACATACGATTGTGAGTTATATTATCTTGTGAAGGTCAAAAATATACAAAGCTAGTGTTCATTTATTTCTCTTCTCACCATTTGCACACATTCACTTTTCTAGTTGGAAACCATAGGGACCCACAAAATCCTCGTCATTCCAAACGCTTGCAGAATCTCCCTCTTATTTTAGGAGGAGGCCCTAGTCTTGCAAACTCACCAGCTCAACCATCTCACACCCTCGTGAGTGCTACTATTTTGGGGTCAGATTTACTTGGTTCCACTGTTCTTAGGTCCAATTCCCAAGGCCATCCATCCACTAGTTCTCCTTCACAAGGAGGCGGGGGGGGGACTTCTTCTCAAAGGAGAAGTAATACCCCACCAAATCTCTCTCAAGGGACAGGTCCACTGCCTGCTCACACAATGGTTGGAACTAATCCTCCACCAAATATCCCTATGCCATACTTGGCATCCCTCAACATTCCTAATTTCACCAAACTCGTGAATGATCCCATTTTACATGACCCCACATGGCACAATATGCCTATCAAATTCCTTTCAGATATTCCAAATGTTGAAGGAAAACCATGGGAAGATCCCACCGACCATGTTATGACCTTCCACTTATGGTGCTCTTCAAACAACATCATGGACGATTCCATCTACTTGAGGTTATTCCAAAGAACTCTCATGGGCCCATCAGCCAAATGGTATGTAGACGAAAATTTTGGGTCCCATGTGACCTTTGAATCATTGGCCAAGGCATTTTTGTCCTTTTTCCAACTACCGGTGCATCATGATACTGCCTGTTCACACAATGGTTGGAACTAATCGTCCACCAAATATCCCTATGCCATACTTGGCATCCCTCAACATTCCTAATTTCACCAAACTCATGAGTGATCCCATTTTACATGACCCCACATGGCACAATATGCCTACCAAATTTTTTTCAGATATTCCAAAGTTTGAAGGAAAACCATGGGAAGATCCCACCAACCATGTTATGACCTTCCACTTATGGTGCTCTTCAAACAACATCATGGACGATTCCATCTACTTGAGGTTATTCCAAAGAACTCTCATAGGCCCATCAGCCAAATGGTATGTAGACGAAAAATTTGGGTCCCATGTGACCTTTGAATCATTGGCCAAGGCCTTTTTGTCCTTTTTCCAACTATCGGTGCATCATGATATTGGCTTAGAACTTCTCTCAGAGTTCAAACAAATCACTGTTATCCATATAGCTTACCACATTCATGAATGACGTCAGTGACGTAGTTTGTGTAAAGTGAAAACCACCAAAGAACAATGTCTTGATTGGTTTCTCAAATCACTTATCTCTATTATTGCCAAGGGTGTAGCATCCAATTTTCCTCAGTTAGAAGAGGAAGCCATCAGCAAGGCCCAACAGTTTGACCTCATCTATGCTCAATTAGGTTACTTATACACAGTATTTGTTGATGCACCTAGACCCATAACATTTGGTCAAGACAAACCTGGGATGTCCCACACTACAGATGGGTTGATTGGCTCTATGAACCATCTCAACCCTTACGGCCACCCGTCACCTGCTTATGGTGCACATCAATATCCACAACCATATGGAGGGACATCTTATTACCCTCCTCTCGCTCACCAACAGTCATACCCCGTTTCTCCCCCTCCACCATTGGGTGCAACCTCACCAGCACCCATGATGCATCTGGCCTCTCAACCAAGTAGAGGTTCACCTTCTACCTCTGCATACAACCTTAGTAGTAGTGGAAGTGCTTCAACTTCCTACATACCATATGGATCGTCTCCACAAAACAATCCATATTTTCCATTTCCCGATCCTCCACGGTCAGTTTCTCCCCCACCAGGACAACCACAAGTCAACATTAACTTTATTCAACCCTCTCCCATTCAACAGCTTCAAACTTTTGAACAATTGAATACAGAAAATGTGTCCCATCCACCGAATAATGCCAAGAATAAAGGGAAAAAATGAAACAACAACAACTCGAGACCAAGAGGAAATAACCCTCAACAAAACCATCCCGCTGGGGGAAACAATAACAATCAAAAAAGACAATGGAAGAACAATAACCTCTAAACTAACTTCCCTTGCACTATTTTTGGTGATTATGGACATTATAATCACCATTGCCCCCAAATTGTTTATTTCAAACAAATGAAAGAATCCATGAATGCGCAACGTCCTCCAGCGCCACTTGCCCCTCAACAGACCCCACAACAGTATTTGCAACAACCACCTATGGTTGTTTTGCAAAACCCCATCCCACATCAAGGTGTGATGAATACCCAACATGTGGTACACCCTGCTCCACCCCAAATGGGGCAGTATCAAAACACAGGTCCCAATCAACCTGGAAATCTGGTCGATCGCAACATCCTCCTTACCAGCGAAGAAGATATTCTTATGTAAGCACGTGGTTTCCAATACGATGCTCCCCTTGAATCTACCCCAACCACCTCATAAGTAGCTCAAGATACATCCAGAAAACCCTTGTTGATTCCACTCACTAACACTGAACCAAACCCCTGTATACCCTGTATGTCGTTACAATGGAATGTACATAACCCTCATGCTAGGGCAACCCATAACTACAGCTTGGTCGATGACTTAGCATAGTATCCTGCATCCATGTCTATATTATAGGTCCTCCAAACCTGTCCAACTCAACGGAAATCCTTTCTTTCCACCTTGGGGGCAATCGACCCAACAGATACTAGACTCATCACTTTTGATCTAGATAGCGGAGAACCACGCCTCCCCACCCTGGTAGCTTTTCATATACCAGTTAAGATCTAGAACATCACAGTTCATTGGTGTATCATTGATGAAGGTGCATCCACATGCATCATGTCCAAATTCATATGGTAGAAACTTGGCTCACCATAGCTAGTACCATCCGCCATCACCCTTAGAGCTTATGACGATCAACCATCGTCCCTTGAAGGGCTCTTCCAAAATGTCCCTGTAGAACTTGGGGGCATAGAATATTTTAGGGGCTAAATTTCTCTCATGGGCTAATTTTCCATAGTTTTTCCAAAAATGAGATTCGCTATTTTAAAAATGATTCGCCCAAATTCTATAGGATAAAATTATTTTACCTTAAAAATCACCAAAATTTTATAAAAACTATACAAGATCCTTAGAAAATTGAATATTTTTACAAAAATATCACCAAACATTTATAGTTGGCATATGAAGGATAAGTAAGATTCACCAAGGTTTCTACATTTTAAAATAAATTTCCATCCTTAAAATAATCCCTGCTTGGGGGAAAAACCATCCTCATCGACATTGAAGTTATCGACACCCCACTTGATTACAATATCTTGTTCGGACATAGCTACATGTATGTTATGAAGGAAGTAGCCTCTTTTGTGTTTTGTACGATGATGTTCTCTCACAACGAGAAAATCATCAATATCGACCAACTTACACATTACGAGCCTAATCATTCTGCCAACATTGATAACATTCTCCCCCTCATCGCACTAGCTACGACACTTTTTCTGTCATTGACATGGGTCCTGGAATTTTCAAGGACCCATCCTTGTTGGGAGCATATCATGGAGCACCACCTCTCCTACACCCTTCAGAACAAGTGTGTGTAGTATCTTCTAATGGAACAGATATCAGAGACAATACTCCTCCCATCGAGGCCCCCCCCACATCGAAGTTCCACCAGTTGAAGAACTATTACCTTAGGAATTCCCCAAGAACCCTGCTACACCACTTACCTTAGGAATTCCCCACTGCTCCATCATCATGCACTTTTCCTTTCACAAGAGGCCTTTCACCCTCCTCTCTAAGCCTCCATGTGTGCAATCGAAACCAAGTATTTTATTCCTTCTGGGAATATAGACTGGTTCAACAACCCTATTCCTGTCGCAGATGATTTTGAAGAAGGCAACATGGCCAACATCTCCCCCATTGTCAAAATTGACATTTCCATTAAACCGGGAATCATAGAAGAAATCACCATTGGTGCTGCATGCTCCCCTGAAGAACTCATTGCTTATAAAGATCTCTTTCAGGAATACCAGGACATTTTTGCCTGGTCATATACGAAGATGCTCGGCCTTGAACCGTCTATAGTCGAACATTGAATCGACACTTGGCCAAATTTTTCCCCAGTTTGTCAAAATAAACGCCCCCTTCACCCATCCAAATTTGTGGCTATCAACGCCGAGATTGACAAGTTACACACTGCTAGGTTCATTTACCCCATTGGGTACACTTCATGGGTCTCCAACCTCGTCCTCGTTAACAAACAACAGGGCACTATTAATGTCTGCATAGACTTTCACGATCTCAACCACGCTTGTCCCAAAGACAACTTTCCAACCCTTTTCATCGACCAAATCATCGATGACTGTGTTTTCCATGAGGCCTTATCCTTTATGGATGGGTTCTCTGGCTATAATCAAATCCAAATCCATCCAGCATATCAATATAAAACTACTTTTATTTCCCCTTGGGGTACCTTTTCTTATCGCGTCATGCCTTTTGGACTCGAGAACATAGGTGCTACATTTCAATGGGCCATGACCTATGTTTTCCATGATCTTGCTCGCATCATCCTTGTTTATTTGGATGACCTCACTACTCAATCCAAAAAGCAAACTCATCATTTAGACGACTTACGCATCATTTTCCAACGATGTCGCTAGTACAATATCCACTTGAACCCCCTCAAGTGCATCGTTTGTGTCATTGTCAGGCACCTCCTTGGGTTCATTGTCTCCCAACATGGCATCACAATGGACCCCCTCAAGGTCCAAGACAACATAGAAATTCCACCACCTAGGAATTTATGCCAACTGCAAAGCCTACAAGGCAAAGCCAACCTTTTACGTCGCTTTGTCCTAGATTATGCCACGCACGCACATGGTTTTCTCCGCTTATTGCATCATGATATCCCATTTTGATGGGATGAACATGCTCAAACATATTTTGATGATTTAAAATCCGCCTTACCCAATGCCCCTTTGATTAGTCCCTTAGACTATGATCGCGATTACATCCTCTACTTGTCATCCTCAGTTGTCTCAGTAGTAGGAGTCCTCATCGAATTAGGGGATGACAGGCATGAACATGTCATTTATTACATCAGTAAAAACCTTTCAAGGCCACCCTTGAATTATAATCATGATGAGAAACTAGCATTATCAATTGTCCTCACAGTCCAAAAACTGCGACATTACATTATGCTTTGAACTACCAAGGTCGTAGCAGATTCCAACCCCATGCAGTACTTGCTTAGTTGACAATAAATTAATGGCAAATTTGCCTGATGCATTGTCACCCTCTAGAAATACGATCTAGATTTCTCTACTCCCAAAAGAAAGAAAGCTCTTGTCCTAGCTAAACTCATTACGGCTTTTCCCTCGGACGCTAAAGCTTCCCCCATCAATACGGATTTCCCCGACAAACACCTCTTCTTCCTCCCCACCGATGACCCTTGGTACGACGAACTTCTCATCTACCTTCGTACACAGAAGTTTGGGTCTCATCTCTCTCGAGATGATCATCGACACATTCACCATCAGGCCCCTCGATACCTCCTCATCACAGACATTCTCTATCGACGTGGGGTCGACACCATTCTTCATCGATTTCTGACCATCAATGAAGTTGACAGAGTCTTGAACGATTGCCACAACAATGCTTGTGGTGGTCACCTCTCAGGTATGTCCACCGCCCAAAAAATCATTCAAGCAGAGTACTTTGGGCCCAATTTGTTTCATGACTGCATCCATGTTGTCAAGTGATGCGACAAATTCCATCTTTATGGAAACAAAGCATGAGCGCCACCAGCTCTTCTACATCCAGTCATCACAGTCGACCCTTCTATAAATGGGGCATAGACTTCATGACTTGCCATCCTCCATTCAGTAATGGACACAAGTACATTGTCATGGTCATGGATTAATTTACCAAATGGGTCGAATCCATGCCCACTTTCAACAACACCGCTGACACAAAAACTCATCTTTTCTTTAACCACATCATTACCCGGTCCGGCGTCCCACTGCAGTTAGTGTCCAACCATGGTAAACATTTCTAGAATGAGCTCTTTCCAAAAGTATCCTCAAAATAGGCTTCTCCCATGAGTTTTCCTCTCCATACTACCCTCAGTCCAACAGACAGGTCGAAGCTATCAACAAAGTCCTCAAAACCATGCTACAACATATTGTCAACAAACATAAGACCAACTGGCATCATATGTTGTTTTTCACGTTATGGGATTATCACACGGCAGTCAAAACTGCCATCGGTTTTACACTGTTCCACCTCATCCATGGGATCGAAGCCACCCTCCCTATCGAGTGCGAAATCCCCACGTTACGCACTGCCATTGAGATATTACCTAACATTGCTCTAATGGAGCAGCGCCTATTGAACTTAGAGTCACTTGATGAAGATCGTCGATCTTCATTACAAAACAATGAGGCAGCTAAAAACTGGTCCAAAGCCACTTTTGACCGCCATGTCAACCTTCGCTCATTTAACGAAGGTGATCTCATGTTAGCCTATGATATCGCCCATGATACTCTCGGCCATGGGAAATTCGAGTCATTATGGCATGGACCCTACATCATCCAACACTGCCTCACTAAAGGCGCCTACATCTTGACCTCCCCAAAAAGATACCCTCTCAAAGAAACAGTCAACGGGTTCTACTTAAATAAGCTTTACGCCTAAGAGTAGCCCCCTACCTTAGGTTTTTCTTTGTACACATTTGTAGAGTTTTTTTTAGTCTTCTTTTTTGCCACCACTCCTCATGTCTGATCTATCACCCGTGTTATTGACATATGCATCATCCATCAGCCTACCACATTGGTTACACTGACAGTGCCAGCCACTGGACCCAGAATCTCGCTTCGACTGCTTGGGCCCTCTACACTCCCTCACATATCCTGCTCCACTCCAGTGGCATATGTTTGGGCTCGCCTACCAACAACCAAGTTGAATACGATGTCGTCATTGGCCTCCTCGCCAAGGCCATTCACTGCCACATTCGTCACCTTAGTGTCCTATTAGATTCCCAACTTGTCGTCCTTCATCTCAACAATGTATATCATGTTCATGATTCTTACCTCTTTCGCAAATACCTGCAAGTTAGACTCTCATATCGCAACTTTGATTCAATCACATTTACACATATTCCAAGACAACTTAATCAAGTAGCAGATCACATGACTAACCTAGTATTAGATTGGCATTTATCACATTAAAACATCATTTTATACATAAGCATCATACATTTGTCACAACACATGGAAAAGACATCATACAATAAAACATAACACAGAAAGACATGAATAATCCAAAATATATCCATATATATATAATCAAGTGTCATAAGTGTTTACAAAAAATATACATGTACAAATTTCCCGTGGGC
>ML781834.1:342773-399617 GCA_009831015.1 Picea engelmannii
ACAAAAATCGGCACTCACAGTGCCCCTAGAGCTCCCCCCCCCAGCTCCTCTGTCAACTAGGGGCCCTCCAGGTCCAGGAGGCATTCGACTAGTCATCGTTGCCCCCGCTATTGCCGCTCGACGGATCAACGTTTGCCACTCTGTCGAAAATCCCACACACTGCTCCAGGACCTCCTCATCTTGGATATGGGCCCACATGCCCTCCAGTACACCTTGTAGAACCCGCTCGAATCATCGATGCAGATCTTCCAGCAGCACCCCGACATCTCCATGTGGCTCATGTGTTGGTCCAACACCAACGTCATCTCGTCATCGCCTCTGTCCCACCCTCAGCTCTGCAAGCGTCAGTTGAGCTGGCCCCCAGAGAGCCAACTCCCCGACCACCTCCGCCTCTCGGCCTCGGGGTCCCACATTTGCAAAAAAACACCAGAAATAGTGTTAGCATCCATATACATATATATATAATCAATGTTATCTATCGAAATCAAAAAACATAAACCATAATACAAAAACATACCTCATTGATCCTAGTCCTCCCAAGAAGGTAGCATCGTGTTTGGGTCATGACAGTAGTCCATACACGCATATGGATACCTCAGAATCACCTGTGGCATCTATCGCCACACTCGTGCCACCTTGGCCATAAAGTAGTGGCCACCCTCCCCACCTCCATGTCGAGCCAATACATGGGCCCACCGCATTAGTCGTGCCTCTCGTCACCCCATGGGCTCTAGCAGAATCCTCAGGCGCAATAGAGGCACCCTCTCTAGGAACCAGGCCACCAGAATGGACCTGAACGTGAAGTCACCAGAGTCGGATCATCAACACCAGTTCACCTATCCCATCATCTTGGTGTGCAGAAGCACACCCCATGCAAAAAGGTCCCCATCCAGGACCCGCTCCACTATCCTTAATTGACCCCCAGTGATTCGTTGAGTCCCCAAGGATTCGTAGATCCTCACCACCATAGCGTAAATGCACTATGTCAAGAGGTCGTCAATAGCCTCAATCTAGATGACCGAACCTGACATAGGGTTCGACCCAGTACAATGGCGAGCCACCAAGTCACCTACTCGATCCATCCCCGGCAGCTAGGGGTTGTTAGGAAGGGCCATCCCATAGAATGGGATCCCCATCGGGAAATACACATCCTCGATGGTCGAGAATGTTAGTTGGTCACCTCTCACTATGAAGCATTGTATATCAATGCTCCACATCCCGATCAGATACTGAAGCAGGAACTGCTACGACCATATCAAAGGGCATTCAAAGAACTTGAGCAACATGTAGGCTGCCAAGTATTTCTGAACACCTAGCCGCACTCACTGCCTCCCATAGACGATCTCATTCATGCTCTCTCTAGTGCACCAACATCGTTCTATAGGAGTCTGTTGATCGCCTGCATCCACACAGAAACATTTGATAAGCCTCATCATCCATCAAAATATCAAAAATTACAACCCCTTAGCCTTGCCCACAGTGCGCGGATTTCACCCAGATAGTGCAAACATGTGCATGTCTGTTCTTTGAACAATTGTGCACTAATCCGTAGCTATCAGAGAAATAGTTGTGCATGAGTGTGTGGTTCTCAGTCAACAGGTGCGCATCTCATGCGCGCCTGTTTGCCCATCCCCTACACGCACATGCACGATTGTGTCAAACACTGCTTCACATTATGCATTGGAAAAGGGATTATACTCACACACATGTGCACGGGTATTCCTCCTTTTCTCACACACTGGTGGGCCCCTACCGTAAAAATCCCTTGTATGGCCCTTCATACAACCCCTATCTACAAAATAGGAATTTCACAAGGTACAAGAGGATAGAACCACTAACCTGTCTCTCACCACTCCCAGATCAGTAGCCTTATGCTCCCGTAATCTCCAAATCTCCTCGCAGCTATCTCATTAGTTCAACAACAATGATAGGTACAAATGAGGTGGCATTGTGGGCCCACCAGCCATATATAGCCCATTTTCCCAAAACTTCCACACTCTGTTATAGGATCCTAGAGCCTTTGTTTTTCGATCCGTTCTCAGCCACGGGATCCTAGTCCCTCCATATACACAATCACATTCCTCGAGCCATCATCTACACTTGGCATGGAGGAGCATTTTTCCCACGTCACGTTCAGGTACTCATTCTCATGTTCAATTTTATCAAATAGCTTTTATATGTTCTTTATCATCAGATATTGTTCATGTCAGGTATTTGGTTTTACTATGTGCAGATACTTGTTCCACAAGATTATAGCCCCGTCAGGTAAATGTTGGACATTGGCATGTAATTATTCCCTCTGTAAATCAATTGCATATCCTAGTCATACCCTCTGACATTTACCTTTAGGGTCCTTACATACATCTCTGCAGTACCTTTACCTTCGTTGCATTTGGGTATTGTCACCCGCTAGCACTCTCCCCCACATGAGTTGTCCCATTCATAGTTCCCCTTGGCAAATTGAAACTCATGTTGATTTCACCCCCTAGGAATGGGAGTCTCGATAGTCTTATGCACTTCCGAGAATGAACCACATACTTCTTCTCATCATATTTCTAACTTTCCCAATGGACTCCCAGGTCATGTCATCTCGGTTCTATTGACTGCACCTCCGCAGTTTCATTATCCATCCATCTACTCCACCATCATTTTTCCCATCTATAGATTTCCCTCCATCCATTTACCTCATACAAAAACCCACTCATAAGCCCCCCACCCTCCACCAATTTTCTTTCACAAACTTTCACCCTAAACAGGCCAAGCCATATTTCACTGGGGCACGCGTTTTTGTATCTGTATACTCAACCCAAATTATTCTTTATTTCTTTGGCAATTGTAAAAAAGCCTTTGTTTCTAGCATATACTTAGCTTTTTCTTCGTCACCCTTGATGTCCTTCTTTTTTCTGGAAACGCAACCCATGTTGCCCTTGGTTGGGGCATCCACTCTCTTTTCATACCAACATCATTCACGAACACTGAGTATCCCAAGTCCATATACCCATGATCTCTGAGTTTATCCACTTTGTTAGCCTCTGGCACAGTTTAACCCCATATTTAGTCGTCCCGCTGACACTAGATCCATTTTTACGGTTGCTTCCAATCACCCTTCGAAATTCCCCAACCAAGGACAGTCTTGAGTCTCATCACATCTTGACTTCATTCATGTTACCCATCAGTACCTGATATCATATCAGTGGATTTCACGAAGCCCTTTTCTTCTTGGAGTCGCATCTCCCTTCCTGTCGACATCATCACAGTTTCCATAACGGCGGCAGTATCTTGACTCTCATTACCTTTACAAGGAGGAGTCTTGGATGGCACGGAGAGAATCATCATTTCTCTCTGATTTCGTTGACCCCCATAACATTCGACTTCAACAAACTCTCATGTTACGGTTGGTCTTACTATGCGACTATTGCATTTTTTTCATACCAGTCGAAGACCTCTGAATTCATTAGGTCGTCAATGCCTACGAGTCATCGACAATTCTTACAGTCGTCCTTGCCTCACTTTAGAGTTTGTTCACCATTCAGAACTGTCATCTATCATTATCAACCGCCCCCGAGGGTGCTGCAGATATCTACACCAACATACATATCCAGTTACAGTCTCACATTTTGGTTTCATGACATGAGCATGGGGCATGCCCGCCTCATTTGTACACAGATTTTCTTGTTTTCCATAGAGAAAGCTTTGGGTCCCACAGTTTTCCCTCTCCCTTTGGCAGATCTCTCTTGCAGTTCATGTCTTCATTATTCCTTACAATCGTACTCTCACCAAAAGAAACATTGATGTATTTCGGCTATACCTATGCTCCTAACCTCACACATCATGGGGCATTTGTTATCACTGAAAAATTGTCTGCAACTTTGCACACAAATGGTTAAAGAAAACATTAATGTCAGCAACAATTAGTCCACCTACAACACTAAAATTCAACCAGAAGGAAAAAAAACTATGTAATTGGGGTAAAATATTAGAGTGTGCAGAATCACCAAAGGGAGCGTGCACAGAGTGCGTAGGCCAACACAGGCTTCAGTGCGCACTATGCACAAAATGCGTGGCTGTGTGCAAGAAAAGTCGTGAACTCCTATGAACAATGCATTTATGGATCTTCTCGACCCCTCAACCACTTATGGTCCAACCCCCCACACGATTTGACACTCATATCTGAGTGAAATCTAGCTTAGGGGTTGGTCAAGGGCTAGAGGGTGCCCTAAAAGGCCCCTTGTTCACACTATGAACCAATACATTTTGTCATGTATGAATTCTATAAATAAGAGCCATGGGTGTGCTAAGAAACCAAGATCTTTGTAGTATTGTTATGTTGCAAGACTTATTACTTGGGAATCCTCTTTTCTCTTGGAAGCCTTCAATCACCATTGCAATAGGCCATTCCACTCACCTCTTGAGGGAATAGGCATTGTTTTTCTTCATTTGTCATTTCTTCCATTGTAAGGAGTGAAGAGCTCTTAATTAGGGAACTCAAGAGCCCTCCCAAGGAGGAAGAGGGGACTCATAAGTCCATATCTTTCTCTACAGTGTTTTGCCTACTAATCTATTGATCCATTGGTAGCATTATGTTGGTCATTGTTTGATTTTTATGGTTCTAAGTTTCTCATGTTTTCTAACATTTATTTCTTAGTTGTTTTAGTTTATTTCTTTGTTTTCATATGTATTTCTCTTATCTAACCCACTCACAAATTTTTGCCTTGTCTAGAAGGCTCATCTATACATGCAAATGTTGTTGTTTTGTTCACCCAAAGTTAATCCTCTTTTTCTTTTAAACGTTCCCCAACCTCTTTTGTACTGCGCACTAGGATCACAGTGTTGGACCTGCAATCTACAAAAACAAATTATAGGTTCCTGCATCCACTTATTAGTCCAAAAACTCTTTCTATGCATAGGAATAACATATCTTTCTTCATTTCCATTAAATTTACTCAAATCAACTCTTTCTTCCAACTGTGCCCTAGCCTTTAGAATAGGACATAATCTATTAAACATACTTAAATTCATGCTTTCGAAACAAAAAAAATTCACTTATCTTTCTCTTGTCAAAGCACAAAGCTTGCCTTTTTTCAGATCTTACCTCTTTCTTTAGATCAGATTTCTTTCTTAGCACGGAGCTTCGCGAGTCAAGTAGAGTACTGCGTACTTCAGTGGAAAATCTATGCACAGAGATTCTATTTTCTTTACTTCAGTTCCCAGCAATCATAGTTTCAGGTCCCAACAACATGACCATTTGTTGGCACAAGGGCAAACCCAGGGTTCAACTCTCAACAACGCACCAACAAAACCCTGACTATCGTCCCTTTCGGCAACACCTGTGAAGCAGGTGAGGTCTCACCCGAGGTAGAAGCAGGGGGGGTTACAGGATGCAGGTGTATGTAACCAGGCCAAGACACAGATTTGTGATAATAACACTTCACAGAGTACTCTATTAATAGTTAAGGTTAACATGCATTAGTCATTAGCCTTATTAACATCGCAAAACATACCCAAAGATAGATCTAGCGTAGTAACAACAAATATTATGCACTTAAAACACTCAGCGCTTAGCATTATAAGTTAGATCTAGCATCCATTCATCCTTAACACAAGTAAAGCACTAAGCAACAACAGATCTATCTATCATACATGATAATCAAGACACTAAACAAATAAATAACATAGCACAAAGCACACCAAAGACACAAGATATACATGGTTCACCCCAGTGTGGGGCTACGTCCACCAACCGCTTCACCTTCTTTATTATTCATAAATCTCTTACATTCAGTTACTTCTATGCACTAAGCCACAGATCAGAGCTTCACACCAGACAAGAGATCTGTGCACTGAGCGCCAGATCCTCCTTCCAAAACTAGGTCAAGGCACCGAGCCAACTTCTCTATTGAGCACAAAGCCTTAACACATACACATTATATTGCACAAATAAACTCAAAACTACTTGCACTTAACCACTTCCCACTTCTTATCTACTTCTACCATACATTCTTACTTATTTGTACTTTTACAATCCCATACAATAAGGCCTAACATTGGAAAACCCCATGGGTTGACATCCCATAACCCATTACAAAAACCCTAAGTAACCCCTTACAAAGCCCGCAAAATTGGTGAGATCTACGATCTCCACCTGGGTACTCCATCTTCGACCATCATGTCGAAGTCCAAAAGTGGTTCAAGTCTAACCAAGGTTTCCTCAAAACTTGGTCGAGGGCCAACAGGTCCCCAACACTCACATGTGACTCGTCCTGAGTCACTTAGGCCTGGATAATGTTGCTTTGAAGGCCTCGAGCTTAACTCAAGTTGCCTCGACTTGCTTCTTCGCCTAAGCCTCTTGCTCAATGAGCTCCTGGATCGTTCGTTATGTAACAGGCCCTTCCACACGATGTTCTATTGATGCACCACTTGGTCCAATTGCGATCCATGTGTTAATATTATGGTAGTTGCAGCAGGTATTTACCTCTACATGTGAACCTGACGAGAATAAAAGACTCTAGAAAGCAAGAGAAACCCTAATGAGTTGGCTAATAACCCTAGAAGCCTTGTCATCTCAAGAAGATAATTTATATCAGACTATTAGCCTCCAAGAGAAGAAGTCGGCCATAATTAATAATAATATATTGAACAGACACATACCTAGGAGGAGAAGTTGGCCCCAGCAAACTGGCAAGATTACTATAAATATAGGGCGCCAGTTCTCATTTGACAGCATCTCAGAATTGTAATTTCCCAGTTGTTGCGCACTGCAGTTGCAGTCTGGTGCGCAGGTTTGGAGGAGGGTTGCAGCTGCAGCTGCAGCAGCAGCTAGTTTCAATATTGGCTTGGATATCTCTTGGCTAGGGTTTGGAACATCTGATCAGTCTTTTGTGATGATCTATCCTTGGGGATTGATGCGCTACTCTTTGTTTGGCTATCTAGCCTAGGGTTTGCTTCCGGAGGAATTTCTCAGTCAAGGTCAAGGTGCTCAGAGGGAGGCTTCGGCTTGTGGTTGGGTGACGAGAGTATCGTGAATGGTAAAACGAGCACACCATATTCTATATTCTAACAGGTTATGGGCCCACACCCCTTCAGTCAGCCTAAAACATTGGAAGGAAACATAGCCGCTAGATATTGATCTCGTTGAGGAACTGTCGCTAGGGTTACTAGCAGGAGCAGCTTCCAAAAGCACTGCAGGTAGGGTTACCAGTAGAAGCAGTTGAAAAAACCCTAAACCTCTTGTCGAGGCACCTTAAGTGACAAGATTGACCTAATCTCTGGATAGATCAATGTGCCTTATCCCATCTCATCTCCTAGTACTCTCAAAAGGCCAAGATGTGAAGTTTGGATTTCTGGTCAAATCTAGGGTTTGACCAAGTCAAGCAAGCCATGATAAACTCTATGAAGTCGGAGAACAAGCTAGATGGAGCCTCTAACGTCAGAGCATGGAATACAAGGATTGACCTCATCCTTGCTAAGAATAAAGTGTTAGATATTGTGAAAGGAAAGATCCTGAAGCCAGAGTTTAAAGAAGGAGAAGAGAAGGAACCGCAGAACGTTGCAGCGATGGAGAAGTTCAAAGACGTTGACATCAATGCCATGAGTGTCATAGTGGATTCCATAAAAGACCACTTGATACCCTACATCTCCCATCTTGACTCATCGAAGAAGATGTATGATGCCCTAACAAATCTCTTCTCTGTTAGAAACATTAGACAAGTTATGAGTCTGAAGAATGAGCTCTGTGACATGAAGATGAATCATGACTATAGCATAACATCCTACTTTGTAAGGATCTCCCAGCTAAGAGATCAACTACAAGCTATTGAAGAGATCACTTCAGAAAAGGAATTGGTGAACATAGTACTCAATGGTCTTCCCAAGACATGGGATGCATTTTGCCGCAAGCATGAATACAAGGAAGGAGTACCCGACATTTGGAGAACTTTAGACTTGTTGTGCTTGAGAAGAATCAAGGATCAATGCAAAAGAAAAACCCCAAAAGAAGTACAATGATCAAGCCTTCACAGCAAGATTCAAGAACTTCAGTAACAAAAGGAAATCAAGAGAAAGACATTTCAGAAGTACAATGCTTCAACTGTCAGAAGTATGGTCACTACAGGAATCATTGTCCCAAGCTAAAGAAAAGGAAGGAGAAACATGAAGCATTGATTGTCGAAGAAAAGGAACCTGCAAAGAAGACTAAGCAGGATGGAAGAGACTTCTTCTACTAAAAGGTAACAACACTCTTCTTATTTTCTTGTACATATCTTGCTTGCATCATCTCTGTACATATCTTGTATATCTATCTCTTGGAAGCTAATGTGTTCCAAGAAGGACTATACCTATGAAAGAACAACAGGACAAGGATGAATGTCATTAGATAATACATATGAAAGGATGAAATACAAATCATGTGGAATCTACTACAAGATAAGACGAATCAATCATGGAGAGACTTAGAAGTCAGACATCAAGAGGAATTAGAGAAATACTTATGACGACAACTAAGACAGAAGCGTGGACTTTGTTAGACAAAGAAAGCCAATTATATATTGCAGAACACAATAAGGATGCAGATGGAAGTATGGACTCTATTAGACGGAGGGAGCCGACTATATGCACTCTTACATGAAGCAAGGACTAGGAGGGAGCTAATCCTATGATCCATTGAAGATGATGAAAGGTATATATCCATGGTAACAGTGATGAAAGACAACACATGTTCAGGTCAACCGCAAAAAAAGACCTCTTCAAAGAGAAACCTTAAAGTATTCTTGGTTGTTCATCCAGATCCGTGAATCGATGATGAAGGTAAGAAGTGGAATCTCTAAGGCATGGAATCTATAAGAAACTCCATGGACCCAAAAGTAAAAGAAAAACATGAAGAAGAACATGAAGATTCCAAAAAAGAAGAATCAGAACAACCAGTCATTGTATCAAGAATCATAAGATTACCAACCTAATATGAACTCACTAAAAGAAATCAAGCAGAAGAACTGAAAGTTGTGATGAAGAACAGTGTACGGAAGACTTATGAATGAAAGCATTGCGAGATCCAGAACCAGAGGTTCTCTCAGATGAAGGGAGAATACTATGATGATTGCTTGTTCCAATATAGCAGACTTACCTCTATATAAGTAATTATATTATCCACAACATCCATGAGTCGGAATTCTACATCAGACGAATGCAAAGAATGTTCTCTAGAGAAATTGAATAAAGAGCATATGAAGAGCAATCTCAAGACTTTGAGACATACCACAAAGAGACTCCTGTATACAGATAAGAAGAAAACAACTTGGTGGAGAACCTCCAGTGCACAGCAGAAGCGTGGTGAAGACTTCCTATAACATCAAGATGACTACTCAGAAGATCAGATCTCATGATGACAGAAGAAGTACCACATGGATATGTTCTAGTTATCCAACTATGATATACTCTACTGTTCAGATCTACATGAAGCCTTCATAGTGTTCCAGACTACAGTACAAGCATTACACTATCCATGATAAAGTCTAGAAGGGAGAAAATGATTTCTCCAATACATATCTCTGCAGATGATCAGATAAGCATACATTTTGGTAAAGCCTATATTCAAGATGAAAGAACGTGCATACTCAAGCTAGAGCTCGTGGAAATAACTCTCTTAGTTGGAAGGGAAGACTCTCCAAACTATAAGAAGGTACGCAAACATTTATTTTTTGTGATTTAAATAACTCTCCAGTTAGGAGGGAGCATTTATCTTTGTAATTGATAAATAGTCCAGATTGGACAGATGCTTTCCTGTTTGAAAAGTGGATTGAGATTTCTGATGGACGGTGAATTCCCATTGTAGTTAACACAGAAGGCAGACTGATTGTTGATGTATCATAGACAACGACTTCCCATTATGGGGAGTGGTCTAGGACAGTCATTCTTCTTGGTAGTCACTCTGTGTAGTGGTCAAGTAGAATGGTCTGCCTCGCCGGGCAGTCATTCTTTCGAAGTTCACAGTTGTGAGCAGTTTCGAAGAATCGTCCATTTTGGAGGTTGATGCAGGACAAACATTCCTCGAGGGTTATACATTCTCTCCAGGTTACACTTTAGTGTCGGAGGAATGGCCCAGGGGGGGGAATGGTCCAGACAGTTATTCCTCAAGGGCAGACTCATTCTCTCCAGGTTACACTTTGTTTAGTGTCAGAGGAATGGCCCAGGGTGGGGAGTAGTCCAGGCTCAGCAATCAGGGACAGTTATTCCTCGAGGGCAGACTCATTCTCTCCAGGTTACACTTTGTTTAGTGTTGGAAGAATGGCCTGGGGTGGGGAATAGTCCAGGACAATCATTCCTTAGGGCAGACTCATTCCCTCAATGTTACACTTTGTTTAGTGTCAGAGGAATGGCCCAGGGTAAGGAATGGTCCATACATTTCTCGAGGGCAGACTCATTCTCTCCAGGTTACACTTTGTTTAGTGTCGAAAGAATGGCCCAAGGTGGGAAATGGTCCAGGTTCGGAAATAAAAAACAATCCTTCTTCCTTGGTTGAGAAGAATGGGGCAGATAACCCATTATTGATATTCTATGTTAAGGGCAGACATTCTTTCAGACCTCATAGATGTGAGTGAAAGATTGGCCCAGATGATTATTATTGATGTTCTATATTGAGGGCAGACATTCTTTCAGATCTCACAGACGTGAGTGAAAGATTGGCCCAAATGATTATTGTTGATATTTTATACTGAGGGCAGACACTCTTTCAGATCTCACAGACGTGAGTGAAAGATTGGTCGAGTTGATTCAGTTTTTATCATAACATTGTTTCTATGCAGATGAAGACTACTGTGGTGGTAGACATTCTTTCAGATCTCACAGACGTGAGTGAAAGATTGACCCAAATGATACAGTTTTTATCATAACATTGTTTCTATGCAGGATTCTCTCATATGTTTGTTATGAAGACTATATGACAGTAGATGGGGACTATTGTGGTGAATATGTTTCACTGTACACAACATTACATTGCTGATCAAGTACTTGTATGTTACTTGATGTGGTAGTTAACCACTGGATTGTAGTTATGTACTACTATGAATAGACACAGGTGTGTTCTATCCTTGTTCTAATTGCCTTGAAGACTATCAGCAGTTTATTGGAGATAATGATCATTCAGATGAATGATGAACATATATTTTCCAAATGAAAAATAGTTCAGAGCTTTTACTCCTCTTGTATCACTCTATGGTGAGAGTGACTTATCCAGCATCATATCCAACTACTCAGATGAAGTATGGTTTTGAGAGATGATGTAGCTAATGGTGATGGTGATGCTCATGATCTATTCATGAAATAGTCTAGATGGCTATATTGATGTTACCGGGTAAATGGTATGTTTTGTGCTCAAGTCCATTACCTGTAAACACCTCTCTAGCTAGGAGGGAGTGTTAATATTATGGTAGCTGCGGGAGGTATTTACCTCTACATGTGAACCTGACGAGAATAGAAGACTCTGGAAAGCAAGAGAAACTCTATTGAGTTGGCTAATAACCTTAGAAGCCTTGTCGGCTCAAGAAGATAATTTATATTAGGCTATTAGCCTCCAAGAGAAGAAGTCGGCCATAATTAATAATAATATATTGAACAGACACATACCCAGGAGGAGAAGTCGGCCCCAGCAAACTGGCAGGATTACTATAAATACAGGGCACTAGTTCTCATTTGACAGCATCTCAGAATTGCAGTTTCCCAGTTGGTGTGCACTGCAGTTGCAGTCTGGTGCGCAGGTTTGGAGGAGGGTTGCAGGTGCAGCTGCAGCAGCAACTAGTTTCAGTATTGGCTTGGATATCTCTTGGCTAGGATTTGGAACATCTTATCAGTCTTTTGTGATGCGCTATCCTTGGGGATTGATGTGATACTCTTTGTTTGGCTATCTAGCCTAGGTTTTGCTTCTGGAGGAATTTCTCAATCAAGGTTAAGGTGCTCGGAGGGAGGCTTCGGCCTGTGGTTGGGTGACGAGGGTATCGTCAATGGTAAAACGAGCACACCATCTTCTATATTCTAACACCATGTCCATCAATCTCTTTGAACATCTGGCAGGCTTCCTCCTGCACAAGTTGTAGCTCCTACGCGACTTCTATTACCCTGCCCTAGAGGGCAGTGATCTATTGTTGCACTGCACATTTCTCCTGGGATCGCTTCATTCTTTTAACTACAGTGAGTATCTTCATCTCCGTCTGTACCGACAATGCATGTTGTTGCACTTCCAGCTTCCTTAACTCTCGATCCTCTGCCAGGAATTCACATGTTTGTATGCTTATATCACTTAGTTTCTTTCATTTTTAGGTGAGGGATTTAATTCTTATGATTGTATTCTTAGCGGTCTCCTCCCTCTGGTCGCACACCTCCTGCAGAGTGCTCGGTATTGCTTGGGCCTTCAATTCTTTTATCCTTGCTTGAAGTTGTTGGATGGTCTCAGTGAGCTTCACCACTTGAGCCTCGACCAACCCTTTCTCCTCCTATGCCAATCCTAGAATAGAGTGACATGCTTTACTCACTACTTTTTTTATCATGGCCCGCTCTGCAAGCAACTTCTCATTTTCTCTCTGTAGCTGGGATTTTTCCTCCTAGAGCATCGCCTGAAATTATTCTCTCTCACTTTCATAGGAAGTTAAACTATATCGCGCTACTCGTAGTTGTTCTAAGGCTTCCTCTTTGTCTAGTTTCAAGGATTTTGTAGCCTTCTCCTTTTCTTCCTGGATTCTCTGAATTCGAGATTTTGTCACATCTGCAAGTCTTCTCAATTGGGTTGGTTCATCCCCCAATTCTGTGATCTGTGACGAGGAATGCGCAATAGGTACCGCACAGACAAAACGAATAGATTGATTTACTTCCTTTAATTCTTTCTCGATCCTTCCATATATCTCTTCCTGCTTCTCTTTGTTATTTATGTAAGATGTCCTCAGAATCATCCTTCATAGCTTCGCGGACCAGGCTGATATCGTCCTCCATGAGCGTGGCTTCTAACTGGGGTTTATCAGCGCGTGTCTTCTTCCTTGCTGAAGGTTTCTTTGGAGAAACCTTCTTCTTCTATGATGTGACTGTTCCAGTAGGGGGGTCTTCAGGTGGTGTAGCTTCGCCTCCTTGTTATAACCCTAAATTGCACCACACATGCTTACCTGGCATTAGGCCAACTCATATCCCTTCATTACCAAAACATCTGTTGAACAACCTCTTTGGAAATCCTCTTGGGTCAAGGCCCACGTGCCCTAACCCATTACTGCGTGCGTGTGCACACTGGCAGGCCCACTACAGCCCGCGTGTACCTAACAAAACACAAAAATAGGAAAGTTGGCGACGGGACAAAAAGCTATGGGTCAGTTAACTGAAACTCCTGGCCATGCATGGCCGAGAGTTCATCCAAAACCCTAGCTCCTTCTAGCCTATAAAAGAAGGGGTAGGGGTACCATTTGGAGGAAGAATATAGCGAAGAAACTCTACCCATTTTCTGAATCCATTGTCCCAACCCTTTAGCCTTTCCTCAAGCCAAAGGAGAATTAATGCAAAGCAGTTGGAGGACAGAAGAGGAGGATCCCAGGATCAGGATCAAGGAGCGGTGGTCGGTCTCGACTTTGATTGTAAGTTGATTCATTTTGAAAATAATAAAAGAATACTTTTCCTGTCCCAATGCATGAGTTATCTATGATTTGTTTAATTTGTGCTTCATTTCTAACCCTCAAGTAGAAAAGTAGTGTGCATGCATCGTTGTTTGTTTTGATTGCAGGTTATCGTTGGAAGGAGCAGCGCCAGCAAACGGACAAAAGCGAAATGGAGGATCTACACCAAACATCAGTAACAAGGTTGGTAGTTCCTTTCCATGCATGTATTGTGAAAGAGGGGTTTAAGTTTTGGGTGGTAGGTTAAAAGGTAATTTATTTACGGTCAAAAATCTGCATGCAAGTCTAACCCTAGTTTGCTAGTCCGTAGGGTATTTTTCCCAACAACACTCCTCCTTTCTCATCCCCTCCTCCTTGTCCATCTGCTTCGTCTTCTCCTCATCCTCCGAGTGAGCCAGACTCATTATCTTCAGAAGCATCGTCCTCCTCATCACTCTCTATATCCTAGACTTTCTCCTGCTTTTTCTTCTTCGTCGTCCTACTAGACTATCTGACATGCTTGAATCGGGTGACCATGGAGCTTCCTATGGTGTCAATTTCAAAGAGTTCTGCATCAATGACAAGTACAAGGAACTCCTTCAACCATTCCTTTGTGATCTGCTCCATGTCTTCATATGTTAGCTTGTAGTACGACTGTAACTCTTCCTTGTTCTCATCTCTACGCGCAGTGATGTAGATGAAATGTGGATCTACGCAGAACTTTTTCAGTGGTCAATACTGGTGTAAAGTGTGTGGTGTCATGCATGGAAAGGATTCAATGGAAACCTTCAATTGTTGGCAGTATGCATGAAACACAGCATTGGACTGCCACTGCTTCGTCATGTCGGTCGTGTACCACAAGGTTGAAAATCGAGCGGCCAACAGCTCCGAGGTTTTGATCTCTAGAAAGATGGCTCCTTTGAGCATTTGCCAAGCGAAAAATGTGATTAGCCAGCTGTAGTGGAATTCGTATCCCAAATCTTGGGCTTCGCGACAATCTTTCTATAGTTCATTGATGAGGTATCTCGCCCAGTTCATATGCATGCCCTCCACACATTTTCTTGCGAGCTCCACCACAAACCCAATGACCTGTGTGGGGTGGTTCTTTCTTATGAGCTTTCCAGCTATGAGCTGGCAAGTGAGGCGCACTACACCATTCTATATAGAGGCTACCTTGTAACCTCACTTTCCTTTTTTAACTTCTCTATATGCTTCCTTGATGCGTTGTGCCAGGGAGCGGTCTGAGGCCTTCCCTGGACAACATTGTTGGGGGTTAGGTCGCTTCATACTTAAGCCTATAATTTGGTGGATCGGCATCGGATACACAGTAATCCTCTAGTTGAGCCACAGGTGTCCACCAAGATAGCATGACAAGAGGATTTTAACGCGAGCATTAACCTCCCGGTGATGGCCAAAATGGGGAATCTTCATCACATTCATCACAGTGGACTGTGGCAGCCTCTTAATCCATGTCTAAGAGACAAGGTGCGGCTTGTTCCCAATGGACTTCGTCAAGTAGCGGTGGGGTGCTAGCATAGCATAGTTCTTCATGTCACCTAGATTGAAGTCATTGTTCTTCACCAGTGGCATCTATCCTAACTGACTCCCGACTATGCATATTCCTTTCGAAATGTACGCAGTGAGAAAGATGTACTCATAATCTCTTGGGATGTTGTCGCAATTAACGACGCCAGCCAAAGGTGGAATGTACTTGGTTAAAAATCGACGGGATCTGCTTCACATTAGCCAGATCGTCATGATGCTTACTTCGTTGCTCAATCGCGGGGTTAACATGGCCAAAACGATGTCCAGTCGAAGGGGAAGCCTGCAGTCCCCTAGTCGATGATGCCTAGACACCTTCAGATAATGGTCTGTCGACCATTAGCTTCCTTAGGACTTCCTCGACAGACTTCTCTAACTCACTAGGTTCGTCCGACATTTGAACTTTTAAACAGATGGGTTGGGGTAGACGAACGGATGGTGAGGTCTAGCTTTAGATAACACAGCTCGACACTTAGACAATTCTCTATTAGCTTAGTTAATCATGAGTAGCAAAAAGTGGTCCCGGCGCAGTGACCAATGAGTTAAATAAGAGGGGCATCGTAACGGATTCTTCCAACGGCCAGGAATCCTTCCATCAATGTGAATATGTCTGTTATGGCATGGTCTCAACATCCCAAAAGCATTCCATCAGTCCATAAATGTGTTTTCCATTCATTCTACAACATTTTTCTAATGGTCGAGGCGCCTCCAACGGTTAGATAGCTTCACTAGGGTGAAGTCCCATTCTGTGTGGTCTTATTGTTCCAGCAAGGTTCAAATCCTGGGAACCTACCTCCTGCGAGGTTCCAGTCTGCGAAGTCTTCCATCTGATCTCTATAGCTTCCTGTAGCTTTTCCAACTTAGCTTTATTTTTATTGAGCTTCCTTGCCTTCTTCCCTGTGATCTGAGTCTCTCTAACTGTTTCTAGAATCCTCTTTCCATTTTTATTCTTATCTTCTCCTAGCGCAATGGCCTCACACTCCTGTGGTGCCCTCAAAGGGTATGAAGTTAATATCCCTTCTCTTAATACTTCCTGGGTGGATATACTTCTTTATTGCATTGATAGGTTCTTCAATCCTTCTTGCATTCTTTCAACCTTGACAATTAATTCTCTTGCTTTATTTCCCTCCTGCGTTGTTACTTTGTTTTGTTGCTTCGACTTATCCTCTAGTTCTTCTATTAGTCGATCTATTTTTCTAGCTATGAAATCCCTTAGTTCTTTTTTTTTCTTTTCTGTAGCTTCTTCCTCTGCTTTCCTTCTGATCTGATCCTTCTCAATCCAAGTCTTACCTAGCAAAAGTGGGAAAGGGGTGTTGTCCCCAACAAACTTAATGACTTCAAATTCCTCTTCAGTCAATGCTTCGTGAACAATAATAGGTACATTAGTAACTCTTCCACATAAATTTATCATTTTACCCTTGAACAAGCCTATCCTTCCCAATGAAGGTATCACAATAGGTTTTCCGAAAATTTCCCAAGTGTCTTCTGTCATAATATTCACTTGTGTTTCCTCATCCAAGACACAGTCTATGTTGAAGTCTTCTATTCTTGCATTTATGCGTTGTTTTACTTTCAGGATCTTTGGTAAACTGACATCTTTATGAACATCCATCATTTCTTTCAATTGTACTAATGTAGTCTGAACTTTATCTGGTTCTTTCTCTTTATGACTTCCTAGCATGCCCTTAGTCTCTTGACTTTCTTCATATTTTTCTTATCTTACGTTCATCCTTTCGACTTTAGCAATCATCCTTGGACAATCTTCAACCTCGTGACCAACAATCTTACAACAAAAACAAATGGGACACACGCCAGGGCATTCCTTAGAAATATGTACCGGCCTTCTGTGGTTATAACACAAAGTTAATCCTCTTTTTATTTTAAACATTCCCCAACCTCTTTTGTACTGCGCACTAGGATCACAGTGTTGGACCTGCAATCTGCAAAAAAAAAATCTAGGTTCCTGCATCCACTTATTAATCCAAAAACTATTTATATGCATAGGAATAACATATATTTCTTCATTTCCATTAAATTTACTCAAATCAACTCTTTCTTCCAATTGTGCCCTAGCCTTCAGACTAGGACAACATCTATTAAACATACTTAAATTCATGCTTTCGAAACAAAAAAAATTCACTTATCTTTCTCTTGTCAAAGAACAAAGCTTACCTTTTTTCGGATCTTACCTCTTTCTTTAGATCGTATTTTTTTCTTAACACAAAGCTTCACGAGTCAAGTAGATTACTACACACTTCAGCAGCAAATCTACGCACAGAGATTCTCTTTTCTTTACTTCAATTCCCAACAATCACAGTTTCATGTCTCGACAACGGAACCATTTGTTGGCACAGGGGCAGACCCAGGGTTCAATGCTCAACAACGCACCAACAAAACCTTGACTATCAGCCCTTTCAGTAACACCTTCAAAGCAGGCGAGGTCTCACCCGAGGTAGAAGCAGGGAGGGTTACAAGACGAAGGTGTATGTAACCAAGCTGGGACACATATCTGTGATAATAACACTTCGCAGAGTACTTTATTAACACTTAGGGTTAACATGCATTAATCATTAGCTTTATTAACATTGCAGAACATACCCAAAGATAAATCTAGCATAGTAACAACAAAGATTATGCACTTCAAACACTCAACACTTAGCATTATAAATTAGATCTAGCATCCATTCATCCTTAACACAAGTAAAGCACTAAGAAACAACAGATCTATCTATCATACATGATAATCAAGGCACTAACCAAATAAATAACACAGCACAAAGCATACCAAAGACATGAGATATACGTGGTTCACCCCAGTGGGGCTATGTCCACCAACTACTTCACCTTCTTTATTATTCATCAATCTCTTACATTCAGTTACTTCTATGCACTAAGCCACAGAGCCGAGCTTCGCACCAAACAAGAGATCTGTGCACTGAGCGCCAGATCCTCCTTCCAAAACTAGGTCAAGGCACGGAGCCAAATTCTCTATCGAGCATAGGGCCTTAACACGTACACATTTTTTTGCACAAAGCAACTCAAAACTACTTGCACTTAGCCACTTCCCACTTCTTATCTACTTCTACCATACATTCTTACTTATTTATACTTTTACAATCCCATACAATAATGCCTAACATGGGAAAACCCCATGGGCCGACATCCCATAACCCATTACAAAAACCCTAAGTAACCCCTTACAAATCCCGCAAAATCGGTGAGATCCCCAATCTCAGCTCCGCCTGGGCACTCCATCTTCAACCATCGTGTCGAAGTCCAAAAGTGGTTCAAGTCTGACCAAGGATTACTCAAAACTTGGTCGAGGGCCAACAGAAGGTGTTTTCGTACTTGGGTCTGTTTTGACATGAGAAGTCTGCCTTTTGATATGTTTCTTGGTTTTAATTTTTTTAACTTCCTTCTTTAACAAATTTTGGTGTTTTTATTTGGTTTGTGACTACACTTTTTTCTTTTGGTGAGGATGAGCCTTTCTTATGTTTGGGAATGGGGTTCCACTTACCACCTTCCTCTTTCTTATTGTACCCAAGACCATTTTTGTCATTGGTTGATCTTTGACTATTCCAGATCCTATCCAAGATAGCTAAGTTGTTTTGGAATTTGATAGTTGCATTTGTCTTTTCATTCTTCTTTTTGAGGTTGACAAATTCCAATTCCAACATGTGACAGGATTCTTCCTTTTTAGTTAACTGGATCTTCAGAGCTTCTTCATTTTCCTTAGCTTCCTCAAGTTGAGTCTTTAGAATGATGACCATTTCATTTGTCTCTTCTGATACTTCTATGATTTTATTGGGCTCATCATATGTCTTCAACTCTTTCACTTCTTTTGTTATATCAACAACTTCAGTCTTCAATATTTTGATATGTTCCTCTCTGTCTTCCAGTTGAATCTTGTTTTCATGCTTTT
Organism: Picea engelmannii; assembly: GCA_009831015.1. Classification (NCBI taxonomy): domain Eukaryota; kingdom Viridiplantae; phylum Streptophyta; class Pinopsida; order Pinales; family Pinaceae; genus Picea; species Picea engelmannii. The sequence goes on from ML781834.1 coordinate 361,854, forward strand.
CATGGTTATTTCTATTAAATTGATTCAAATGTTGTTGTAGAAACATATATTTCTTTTCAATTTTATCCAACTCTTCTAGAGTGCACATAATTGTGTATTCAAGTTGGTCAATAGCATCCCTAGGAAATTTAATATAAAAACTATTTTCCGGTGCCATATGAATCTCTTCTAATGTACTTAGAAAATCATTCTTAATATTCATTATTTTTTCTTCATTGATCACTGACGTATGCATCAATTCCTTGATGGAGTTGTCTTCTTCTGTGATTTGTACTTTAATCTGATAGGATTTGTTTTCCTCTATGCTATGTTCTTTAATCTGATAGAAATTCTCTTCTTCTGTGGTATGTTCTTTAGTTTGATAGGAATTCTCTTTTTCTGTGTTTTGTTCTATAATCTAATAGGGAAAAAAAATCTATGTTATGTTCTATAATCCGATAGGATTTATTTTCTTATGTGTTATGTTCTATAATCCGATAGGATTTATTTTCTTATGTGTTATGTTCTATAATCTGATAGGATTTCTCTTCTTCATATGTTCTATTCTTTAATCTGATAGGAATTCTCTAACTAGAGCCAAAATACTTTAGCAGAGGTGCAGTGTCCCATATTTTCTTTGACTTGGTCTGACAATCCATTCTTGATTGATTTAAATGCCATTGAATTATTTCTCTTTGTTTCTTTTGCAGTTTTGGATTTGTTCTTTGAGGTAGTTAAGTACCAAGGCTTACATACTACTGAGTCCCAAACTCTAGATCCTCTTGACTTCAGATATCTTTTCATTCTTTCCCTCCATGAAGAATATTATGATCCATCAAATAAGGGAGCTTCATTTGTGGAGATAGTCATTGCTCCACCCATTTGTGTGTTTAGGAGGATCTTCCTTCCAATGATTAGACTGTTTTGCTTGAAGAAAACCTTCTCTGATACCAATTGTTGAAACACACACTGACACTGAGAGGGGGGGGGTGAATCAGTGTCTTGAACTTTTTGGACAATTTTCACACTTTCTTAGATTACTTAAATTAATTAAATAACATGTATGTATTTCAATTAATTATTCATAAATATATATAACAATTATAAAAACAAAAATTGTATAAAGAAGAATAAATATCATATATTTATTAAACTTGAATAAGTACATATGATTCAAATCGTCAAACTATTCAACACCAACTAAATAATTGAGATCCAACTCTCGGATACAAGACCTAGCCTGTAGTTCTCAGATCCAACTGAGATGTGAGGAATCCAACCCTCATAACCAAGACTCAGCTTGTAAACAAGCACCAACCTGATAAAGAATGAACCTTCATTCAATTCATTGTATTTATATTATATCCACCGAGATACCATTTTCCAACACAAGACTCTTGTTTATATAGTCATTCAAAAGGTGTATGATATTGAAACAATGTATCTTTCAATGTTCCTCTTCATTTCAGTAACAATAATGTTATTATTTTAATAATAACTTTTTTCCTTTACTATTTCTTCTTTTGTATTTATACGCCATATATTAGTATTAATATTCTCCATTAATATTAACCTTTATATTAATATTTAATCCAATTATATCATATTGTAGCTTTCATGTCTGCCCTTCTTTTCTATATCAATCCCTCTTCCATTTTATCACATTTATGGATCAAATACTTATTTTGATCTTCAACCAATTCGTATGAATTCCTTGTTGATCCTTCAATTCCCTTCATTCTTTTTCAAAACATCTCCGTCTAGTTTTTCCAACTTCCATCAATTTGTAGGCTTGCACATGATCGACTTGTCTTCAACTCATCTCGTAGTCGATGGACTTGTCTTTGACTCGACTTGTCGGTTGACTTGTCTTCGACTCGACCCATCAATCTGCGGGCTTGCATTCGGTCGACTTGTCATCTTGTCAGTTGACTTGTTGTCTTGTCGATTGACTTGTCTTCGACTCATTTTGTCGGTCGACTTGTCTTCAACTCATCTTGTTGGTTGACTTGTCTTGTATTGTCTGTCAAATTGTCTTCAAATCATCTTGTTGTTCGACTCGTCTTATCATTTGACTTGTCTTCGACTACATTGGATCGACTTCCATCTCGATTTCCAGATATTCGGCCTCATTGTTGTTTGAATCGACTTGACTTGTGACTCAATGGCATCGATGCTTCCTCACCAAACATCCACCATTGACATTCTCACCATCATAACTTGTTGAGGGGAATTATTTTTTTCCTTCTTTGTCATCAACCTTATCAGCATTAATAGAGCATATCTCTTCATTTATTGCTTCAATTAAAATATTTCGAATTGTCTCTCTTTAACCTCTTCCTCGGATTGAATATACTGAGTGTATTCTAAGTCACTTCTACGTGTGACTTTTCCTCTGTCTCTTCTTTGAAATATGCTTCAATTAAGATCTTATGAAACACGTTTGCCTCAAGGTGATCTTCCTCTTCCTCTTATTATATCATTTTTTAATTCTGCCTCAGATAAGATATTATGAATTATCTTACTGAGTTACTTCCTTGGAAATTTCTTTAATTAAAATCTTCATAATTGTCTCTCTTTGGTCTCTACCTAAACTCTCGCTAGTTTGTTGGTTTCGAAAAACCTCCCACTAACTGATCGAACTTCAAATAGCGGTTAAATATGTTTCATAATACTTGTACAACCATGTTTGTTTATTTTCCATGTTTGACTATTGTCCATGTTTGACTATTGTCCATGTTTGATTCATGTCCGTGTTTGATTCGTGTTACCATCAATGACAACACACAATCAATAATGCCAACAATATTTTTATTGTATTCCACGGTATCATTTTCATGGAGTGTCACCATAGCTCACCTTCGTTATCTTAACCAAAGCACAATTTTTATGAAATGGCGTCATTCCAAAAGAACATGTATGGTTTTCACAATTTATTAGCTTGTAATATATATTAAATTCTAGTCGTCAACTTTGACTTGCTTGATTATATATCCAAGTGAAGTGATGGATCTACTATTCAAATTCAATTCATAGTGTTGTGGTATCTATTCTCCTTTCAAGTAATGTTGACTTAACCAAGGGCAAGGACATAGATTCTTTTCTAAAGCTGGAAAATCTTTTTTTTGTCTTAAAATGGCAGTTGACCTTATCATGTATGCATTTGCTTCTGAAATGACTTTATTTTTATTGCGATTGGAACTATGATATAATAGCCAACATTCAAGTTGGGCCTAATTCAAATAAAAATCTTGTTTTGGGTATGATGTCTAGGGCTCAGAGGAATCTCTTTGTGAACGTGTAATGGTGACACGTGAAGAGATGATTATAAAATCTATTGACCCAAACACTGCAACAACAAACTAAGATACCTTATAATTTGTTAATGGAGAGAAAATGTAACTATGCTTGCTTGTAATCTGTACTATACACGACTGTGGATAAATTAAAAATTACTCCCCCTTGAACCTATATACCACAGATCTACAAATATTGCTAATAAAATGACTATGGTGGAGAAAAATATATTGCAGAGATATTAGAAAAACTTTACCGAGTAAATATACCACTCAACTCTTTGTAATTGTTATAAATGAGTTTGAGTAATGTTGTTTTTCCAACTTCTGCCATCTTGTACACACTGACCACACAATCCAAAGGATGAGGTTCATTAAACCATGCAAGTAGTTTCTCCTAAGAAGCTTTGATGCCATATCCCACGAAGCCTGAATCTGGTAGACGTTAGTGAAGCACCTATGGTCAAGGTTGTGCAAACTGAAGAATCTGTGCAGTATTGGCAGTTGTTGAAAGGGAAAAATCAAGTTGTTAGAAGGCTCACTACATCTGGTCTTCCATTATCTAATTTCTACGAGGATCTTGGGGCTATAGAAGAGGTAGAAACTGAGACACCATCCTTGTTATCTATTGGCACAATGGATGAGGGATTTGGCTTGTTCAAGGGCTTCCTTGATCTTTCCACTAACTCTGACAATTGCCTTTGTTGATCTTTGAATTGGTGATGACTCATTCATACAAGCAAAATTTGTGTTGAGAATTTGAATGTTCTCCCCCAACTTCATAACATCCTACAAATGTTTGAAGAGGGGACCGATAATGGCGTTGGTAAAATTTGTCGCCACTCTGTACCCTAGTCTAGTCCCAAAATTCGTGGCCATATTAGAAAATGGAAAAGAGAGAATTGAAATTATGTGAACATTGAAATGAAAACAAAGGGACAAAAACAAAAGGGACAAGAGAAGGTATGTAATGAGGGAGAAATGGCTTTGAGAGCCAGGGCACAATGCAGACGAAAAGGAATAGGGACCGAAAACAAAGGGAAAACAGGGATGAAGAATCCATCACTTGGAGCCAATGAAGGATAGGATACATGGGGGGGAATGAATGGTCAATTGTTGATCAACAGATGGCCAGGTTTTATTGGCATTCGACATATGACGAAGGCCCTTAGAGGAACCTCCCCTTAAAAAATTCCTCCGGCGTACCTATGAAGTGAAACAAACATATTTTAAGCACTTATAAGTTTTCATGTATGAAACAATCATATTTTTAAGTATTTATAATTTTTTATTTATGTAAAGTATAATGGTTGGCTTATTAAAAGGTTTGTATCTATTATTTATATAGTCATTATTGAGGGCATTATTTGGATGTATGAATATATTAGGTTATTTGGAGGAGATTTTCTTAGTCTTTAAGGAATTATTGTGTAACTCGTCTATCTTATCTATCTTGGAGTTATGTTCCACCCTCACATTTGGTGTACACAGTATGTACTCTGGTTTCTTATGATATTTTAAGGTTTTGTTACATAACATTTGGTCTTAATATTTGTTTCATAACATTTGGTCTTCATTTTTATGTTGAAGCTCGAGAGTGATGGTGGAGTATTGATAAGGATACTAAATGAAACATCACATGGGATTTCTTTGAAGAATTGTTCTTAAAAAAATAGATCAAGGAGTTAAAAATGGAAGCAATTCATAAAATTGAAGATAAGTTAAAATAATCAAAAGAAGAGATCGAGAAGAAGGATGGTGAGCTATCTAAGATACAATACCTTAATGAAGCACTCATTAAGGACGTTCAAAAATGAAAACAGGGAAAGAGTAGCAAAGAGAAGTGGGAAAAGGACAAGTCAAGGAAAGAATTGAAAAAGAAAGATGAAGAAATATGTAAATTACAAAACCATAATAAAAACTACTAGTTGAAGTCACGAGATTGAAAGAATAAAAGAAGCATTCTCAAAATCAAGAAAAAATTAGGCTCTTGGTTAAAAGACTACCAAAAGACTTGAAGTGGAAATCTGCAAGATTGAAGAAGCCTTAAACATGGATGAAGTAAAATCATAAATGCAATCTAAATTGAATAAGGAAGAAATAAATTGATGGAAAATATCACCATTCAGCTTCAAAAAGAGAAGGAAGTCAAGATTCAAGAAGGTTGCCAAGAAATACTAAAGAAGTGGAGCTTCAACTTAAAGAATTATCTCAAAAGTAGGCAGTATTAAGGACCAAGCACAAAGGATAAAGGATGTCATTGTCTGTGAAAAGAAGACTAATGATATGGGTGCGCAAAGTGAAGGAAAACCATTAAATGTGAAACCATATCAACACTCATTACCAAGAAAGATTTCGAGGAAGACAAGAAGATCAATATTATCATTTTAAGGAAGAAGATGGAATACTCAGCAATACTCATAGAACAAGGCATCAAAAAATCATTATTCAACATGACATTATCAAAGACCAACAATTACAACAAATTGAAGAAATTATAACAACAATACATGGAATCAAAGGAAAGTAAAATATGCAATAACTAGTAAGTAAGAATTAAAACCGAAAAGAATTGAGTTTAGATGGATGATTTGGATGGATGAACCATCATCAATGGAAAGAAGAAAGAAAGAACATAAAAAAAAAAATCATATTAGTTGGTTTCATCACATGTAAAGTCTTTAACTACAAAGCTTTGAGAAAAAAGCTTTTTGAAGGAGGGTGCTATGATATTATCCTAAGGGGGACATATATGGGCTTGAATGTATATGTAATAGTGGTTGGCCTAATAGAGGAGCCACATGTACAATGTGTAAATAGGTATATAGAGAGATTATGTAGTCAATATCAAGGGGGGGTGTGATTTGGATGTATGAATGTATTGGGTTATTTGGAGGAGGTTCTCCCATTCTTTAAGGAGTTATTGTGTAACTCGTCTATCTTATCTATCTTGGAGGTGTGCTCCATGCTCACATTTGGTATACATAATCTGTAATATGGTTTATTATGATATTTTAAGGTTTTGGTACATAACACAAATAGGGAAATATGACACCCATGTAACACCAACATTATCCCTTATATTGTTGTGAAACAAAACCCTTCCATCTGTATAGTAATCACTAAACATTATTTATCAATTAAATTTGTTCAAGAGCATGAACGAGAATTATCCTCCACAACTTGAGTGGGTCTAATGGTTAAGAATATGTGTTTCTTCCTAGGACATCACAAGTTCAAATCCAAAGGGGGGTAGGGTATATACACCTCCATAGACTTTAATAGTCAAATCAATGTGCATAGGGGGTCGCTTATCTGATGCAAGGATTTTCCGAGGGTCATAACTTTTGACTCAGTTATCTATTTAGGGTGAAATTTTACGGGGAGTTGTGTATCGAAGAGTTCACTGTCGTGTCGATTGTGTATATCTATTTGGACATTGTTTCAACACTTTTGCAAGGCCAAATTCCTTCATATAAAGCCTCAAATTGGGGTTTTAGTGTTTTTACGAGAATTTTTAATTTTTCAATTATCAATTATCTCTTAGTTTATGAGCTTAATCAAAAAAGTGAGTTGACAAATAGTATCAAACTGATTAGATCTTAGTTAGTGGTCAGTTTTAAAGTCATGCGAGAATTTTCTAAATTTAGTTGTTTTTCTAAAAAAAATAGTTGTTTGTCTAAAATTAGTTGTTTTCGAAAATCCCAGATAATAGTTATAAGGGGTTGAACTTCGATTGTAATAGTTAGGATGGAGAAGAAATAAAAGAGAGTTATTTTTCCATTCTCCTGTGTTTTCATGGTTTATTTGATCTTGTGAATGAATCTCAGGCTTTGGCTACATCATTGTGCATAGGGGTAGGGTATATACACCTCCATAGACTTTAGTAGTCAAATCGTTGTGCATAGGGGGTCACTAGTCCCACAAACAAGAGGGTCTCATACAACAATTTGGTGTCGACACATTTGTGACCTTAAAATTAAATTAGTGTACAACTTGAGTGGGCTTGATGGTTAAGAATATGTGTTTTCTCCTAGGAGTTCACAGGTCCAAATCCAGAGGGGGTTAGGGTATGTACACCTCCGTAGAATTTAGCAGTCAAATTGTTGTGTGGAGGGAGTCTCTTGTCCCACAAACAAAGGGGTCTCATACACCAATTTGGTGGTTGGCTCAGTTGTGGCCTTAAATATTAGGTTATGAAAGTACAACTTGAGTGGGCCTAAAGGTTAAGAACATGTGTTTCCTCCTAGGAGGTCATAGGTTCAAATCCAAATGAGGGTAGGGTATGTACACCTTCATAAACTGTAATAGTCAAATCCTGCTAGCGCGATTGGTTTCAATGGGTCTCACTTTGCACGACGACCTAAGTTCGAAACCCGTCATTATCAAGAGGTGACACCTAAAAATGCAACCATGTTAAGGGTTGGTGTGGCCCAGGTCGAGTGCAATCTCTAGGTGATTTGGATGGCATAGATGACCCCAGGTCGTGGTTTCTCAACCATGAGCTAGTCTCACACGTCACAGATATGCTAGCAAATAAATAAAAAAACATTTGTGTTTATTAAAATTGTTTTTATGACATTAATATATTAGAATAAAAAAATTAATAAAAAAATTAAAAGATAAGTGTGTGAGAGTAAGTGTGTTCTCAAAGATATTTTAATAAATTGTACAAACCATCATACTTTAGATTTTCTTATTTTGCAAGTTGTAGGGTTTATTTATCGGCAATAAACCATCATAATTTTATAGATTTTCTTATTTTGCAAGTTGTAGGGTTTACTTTTTGGCAATTTCACTTTCATTGCGTATGTAATAGTTGATCTATTTCCACCCCTTGGGTGTAGGGAAGTCGGTGATGGAGTGTAATGTTAAGGCACTTCATTATGTGAATTCATCAGTTTGAAACTCCGAGTTACCTTGTGTGTCATGTATGGAGCATTGTGGGCACACCTGGAGGTAATAGTGGTAAAATTCGGATAACATGACCCCATGTCACATGAGTACATGCCCAACTAATTGTTGATTCCACCAGTCGCTAAAAAAAATAATCTATTTCTTTAGTTTTAGTTTTTTTTGTGCTCTATAATATAAATATGTTTTCCATTATTTAAATTTTATTACTTTGTTTGTTAAAATATTTATTTATTAATTTTTTAAACAATTTAAAGTTTTGTATAAACTTAAAATTGAGATTTTATATATTTTTATAAATTAAATTGAAAAGCTATGAAAATGTTATAATCATGAATTATATATTCGTATAAATATAATATTAAAATTACATAATAAAATAAAATATATTATAAATTTGTATAAATACAATATAATAATTATATAAAATTGTCGAAAAAGATTAAAGAGGAAAAAAATGTTTCACATAATATATTATGTATTCAAGATAAATAAAAATAAATGTTTAACGAACACATATTATTTTGTTATTTATTTTTAAAACCATGAATTGAGTCCAAGATGGCATGAAAGGATAGTGGCGCTTTTCTTGAAACCATGGTGTCCCACTACTATGTTTATTAATGCCTCTCACGTGTAGATAAGGCTTTCAAATTTTCTTATTCACCTTTAGATTTGGTAAATACCAAAAACATTTTTGGGCAAGTATTTGTATATGGATGATAACAATGATAAGGAATTCTTAACATGTTGGTAAAATGTGTTTTTGGTCAAATCTAAGTAAGGGATGGTTAGTCAAAGTGTTTTAGGTGTCAAGTTAGTGCTTGGATTTGCTAAATAATATGGTGTATCTTTAAATTTGTAATAACGAAGATAATATACCAAGGTTGGCAAGTGTCGAGGATCTTTGTGATTTTGAAGGAAACTTAATAGCTACTTATGCTTGGGGTTTGGGTAATGTCACCAATAACATTGTTGAGGCTTATGCCCTTTGCGAAGGTATTAAGATTGTGAGAGAAATGAGAATCCCCAAGTTTGTAATATGTGGTGATTCTATGATGGTGGCTCGAGAAATTATAAAACAATATGTAGTTGGGAACAATGTCTTCAATGGCATCATGTCTCATTCCCTTGCTCTCCTTGTTGAATTCGAAGAAATTAACATATACCACATCAAACGGGAGTTCAATACTTGTGTAGACTATTGGAATAAACTCAGATCAAGGTTGAATGAGGGTGAAATCATGTTAAATGGGGTAAGGGGGGTTCTCCCCATACCATAACTCTAATGCATTGGGATTTAATGGTAATGGCCAAGTGGCGAGACATTGGCATGGGTGGTTGTGTGTTCAAGAGGCTCACACATATGAACAACAAAGAATATGATGGACGCATTCATGTTAATATGTGTGAAGGCGATTTTATCTGCGTTGTGGCTCTAGCAAAGAAATTCACTTGTTATTCTGGAAAGGTGGATCGAAGGTGCTATGTGGGAGTTATGTGGTATTGTCTCGGGGTGCTCATGCTCTATTACTGTTGTGGTCGGTTTTTTGTTGGTGTGAATCTTTCAATGTTGGTTTCAATTTGGTCTTTGACCAAGCCTTTCCTGGTGCCCAATTTTTTTTCCTTTGTTGCTTACCGTGTAAGAATTCAAGCTTTTGTTGTTTGGGGTTTAAACTTTGAATAATATCTCCTCATTTTTGTTTTTGTCAAGTCTGGAACTAGGGATGTTCGTGGGGTGTGGTTTGGAATCCTTGTGTAACACCCTCGTCTTCAAACACCAAACTAGTGATGTATATTGAAATGTAATATATGGCAGATGACCAAGCGATATAATATGTAAATGACGTATATTGAAAATAATAAATAAAATGTATCACTAGCTTCAAATGGACATGGATAGAGATTTGGGGGCTTAGATTCCACAAGAGAGGGAAGGGGTCCAGGGGGGGAGAGTTTACCCATGTCTATTAAACCAAAACCATTTCTCTCTAAATTATCCTTATTATGAACTTTCCATTTTATGGTTGAGTGTTTCCAAATCCAGTCATTGAATTCATGTAAGAGGGTGGGTGTGAGAGTCACTTTCCATAGTTATTGAGAGAATGGGGATTGAGTACAATCGGCTTTTGGAAGAGTGCAAGTCAAGCAAGCAAGAGAAAGACAGGAAAATTCATATGGATAGACAGGGCAGAATTATACATTCACATTTTGGCATGAAGAGTAATTTTTACATGCAGATTTTTGGATAGCAAGAGTGTTTGGAGTGTTGAAGGTTGAAGGTTGCCATAGTTGGCATGTTTGGCAGCTATCGGGAGTTGTAATTTCATCAAAAAAGAGGTTGTGGGCCCGTGAACAACATTTTGTTCAAAAATTATCAAGAGAAGCAAGTGTTTTGTTGTTGTACGCATTATTGTGGTAGCTGTAGAATTCTTTAAGTCCCAGTTGAGAGATTTCATGTCCAACTTGTGATAGAATCCATAGAGGGGAGTGGGAAGGCTTGAGCGACTATGAGCAGTGAAGGGGGAATCCCATCCCTTGGGTTGTACAGGTTGTGGAGAAGAGATCTAGTGGATTGGAATTAGTTGTGGGAAATTGATTGTTGAGAGGGGAACATTAGCTAGCCTTAGGGACTGCCGTCTCTTATGGATTCATAGCCCCAGCTCAGGGGTGACTTGTTGTTAAGAAATGGAACAAAAATTATATGGTTTGGAGGAACGTACATTCTCTATAGCAGGTTGCATATTTTATAAGATAAGTGTTCTTGTTTGTTGTGGTTATGTATGCTAAATGTTGATATAGTTGTTGTGCATTTTACTCTAAGATATTTTTTGTTATTGTTGCATGTTGTGAGTAGACTGATGCATGCAAATATCTAGTTATGTTGTTGAATGTGTTTAGTTGTCATTGTGCACGTTTAAGTACTTGAATTTAAGTTTTTAACTAGTATGGATAATTGCATGAGCTTGAATGTCATGTTGTTCATCATTCCACACTTAAATCTATATAATGTCAATCAACTTTAAAAGTAACGGTAGCGGGATTCTGATGCGGGGCTTGAATCATTGTGCATGCTGGGAAAAAGTTGTCGCGTGTGGTACAAGGTTTGTTGCATGCACGATTTGTCTCAATGAGGACTTGGAATTGTAACTGTTTGGTATCAAAAAATTTATTGGGTCATTTTAGCAATGGCATGACCCAGCTTGGGGTTGGGTATGGTACAGATTGTTATAAGAGATTTAGGTTCAACACCGGACTTCTATGGACCAAAGATAAGAATGAAGTTGGTAAATTCATCATATCGATGTTTGAGTTGTGTCGAATTTGGGGGAAAATGGTAAATTCTTAGTGAAATCCTCAAATTTCTAGGCAAATTCAAGTTGGAATTACACTCAGAATGGTTGTTGTGGAGGGGTCATTTCAATTTCCAAGTGACTAATTTGGGCTTAGATAGGTGATTCAGGCATTTTCATGATCATCACGATGGTCGTGAGCTAGAAATATGTAAAAATCAGCTAAAGCAAAGAAAGGACTCGTATGCGCTAAATATTGGTGCACATTACAAATTTTGTGCGCATTGGATATTGGCATGCGGTACAAAAGTCATGTGAGTTGGATATTGGTGCATGGTACAAAATTTGTGTGCACTAGATATTGGTGTGCGGTACAAAATTTGTGTGCTAGATATTAGCATGTGGTACAAAAGTCGTGTGCACTGGATATTGGTGTGCAATACAAAAGTTGTGCATGTTGGATATTAGTGCACGATATGAGTGTGTGGCACAAAAGTTGTGCACGTTGAATATTAGTGCACGATATAAAAGTTGTGTGCATTGAATATTGGTTCGCGGTACGTACGCTAAACATTGGCATTGTGTAGTGTAGAACTTGTGCATGTTGAATATTGGTGCATAATACAGAACTGGTGTGTGCACGTAGTTCAAAAAGGAAGAAGAGAAGGAGGAAAAAGAAGGAATTTTCCACTGATAGGTGCAGTTTGAGTTGGAAAACTATTACAGCAATAAACCAGTGTTTTTTCCACGAAAAAATTGTAGTTTTGAAGGTCATCAACTTCCAAAGCGATTTTGAGGGCCTAAACGATGTTTCTAGGCAGTTAAAAGTCACAAGAACATGGTGTACCAAGGTACACCTCGTCTTTTCAACTTAATTAAAATAACTTAGAGAGATCTTTCCAACAAGTTATTCCAAGCGCAAAACAGAGCTTGTATGAGAAAGGTACAACCAAAATTGTAGAGGGTATATTTTCAGCACCTGTTTACTTCTGGAGGGCATAACTCCCTGCTCTGAGGTCCATTTGGAGAAGAGGAGTAGTCTATGGAAATATTATGGACCATAGAAGACACTTGTGGATCCAAATTTGGAATCTTATAGGCACATAAAATGTGGAGGAAGAAAAATAAGACACCTATAACACACAGGGGTAAAAATGAGAAACCATATAAAATTCCTCGAACCATAACTTTTAGCTCGAAGCTCATATTTGAGAAAACGAATATTCGCTAGAAAGGTCTTGAGGAGGAGAATCCATCTATCAACCTAGAATTTAGATTAGTTCATTTTTGTTCTTCATGGTTTGAAATGAATAATGACCTATAATTTAATTAATAAATATTTTATAAGATTCTTGCATAATTAGAGGTACAGAAAAGCATACCCCAGTTCCTATATGAGAACTAGATATACGGAAGATGCCCAAGAAATTATAGCCATGAGGAGGAGATCAAAGGTGTATATTTCAACACATGTAATGTTAATACATAGTCTAATGGAAGGAGAGATTGGAAGGAGCGTGTAACTATGAGAAGTCTGCAAAGAGAAGTGTAGAGCTATATGGTCAATAATGAAAAGATCATGAAAGCTCAAGAGGATATACTACAGAGTTTGACTATGATTAAAAAAGCAAGTCAACAAAGATTCTGGAAGAAGACAAGAAGCTAGTGAAAGTCAAGTAGAAGTATCTAGATCTCATGATAGGAGGGATGATCATGGAGGATTTAGATAATCAAGGAGTGTTAGCAGGCATCAACATCATCTTTTCCCAGGGAACTTGACTAGAAGAGCATATGCACGTTCAAGGTCAGAAATCAGCTTGAGTATGTCTCTTTTTAGACGCTAGAGGAGGAGGCATGGGTCAGATATATTGCAAGGGAAGCTCAAAAATATCAAACCACACTCATTTTATGGAGAGAATAGGAAAGGAGAAGACGCAGAAGCATGGTTGTTGGGAATGAGGAAATATTTTCAATCACATGCTTACTCATCAAATGTAGAATATGGGATTGCAGCCTACCATCTCCAAGGAAAGACATCTTATATGTGATGGGATCAAATTAATCAGGTCAAGCACCTTGATGAGAAGAAAATTTCTTGGAAGTAGTTCAAGAAATATTTCCAGCAACGATACTTGTCGGAGTAATATTATGACAAGAAGATGCAAGAGTTCTTTGAACTCAAACTTGGGAAAATGACCATGGATGAATATGTTCTATAAAGCTTCAAGTTGCATGTGTTTCCTTTCTGACCATCTTTAAACCTTCCATGGCTTGTCCTAATTCCTAACTAGTTTGTAGTCCCCATGATGGGTCCAGGGTTTTGTGAAAAGTGGGCACACTCGCTAATCTTTGTAACCTTTCATTTTACTTATTAGACGTGTCCTAAACAAATAAGTTGTGAATAAATGTCCCATGCCAAGTAAAGAAGTTAAACATTGGTGGAATACTTAATAAGTAAGCACCGAAAAATATTGAAAATTCAATTAAGTGGTGATTAAACCAATGTGAAGATGCCATCCATTCACGTTAAAGGAGCACACCATGTGAAAGGTTCTCAATCAGACCTACAGGGTTAAATATCTTTGGGGAACATCCTTATTATTCATACATGGCCAATCCTTTCCTAAAAAATGGGCATCATCACCACCTAGTTTAAATACTTGATGCTTCCCACATCCACCATTGTTATAACACACACACACACACACAAACATTAATTGGGTAATGGATCATGAAAGGAAATTCAATCATTCGTGGGGAGATGCATATATCCTTTTCATGGCTAAGAATCCTCATTGGTAGTGGCGAAAGCTTTATGATGTCAGGGTGACTCCATCAAGGCTATGGGCACTTAGGGGAAGTGGAGAAACATTGTAAGAAAGTGAAACATGTCTGCTTAAAATATTTAACCCCATTTACTTGAACATCGGGTGAAGCATCAAGGGAAATCAATTCCATACTTTCTATCTTTAGGAAAAGTTGCTAAGTCATTGAAGTTGTATGATTGGGACATTTTGGGTGAATCTTACAAAGGAAGGATCTAAAGCATCCATTTGTTAAATTCTAAGCTATGATTCTTTTTGAAATTTCTAGCTTCCTATTAAAATATATAATTGAATAAGAAATGATTTGGATATTCATGAATTCGCCCAATGTGTCACCATTTGTTGAGCCATCAACAACCCCCCCGAGTTTTGACCAAAATTTGGGGGCCCTCCTTTTATTCATTAGTTTGAATGTGTTTTCTTCATTTAGATTTACATTGACCTTGATTCCTCATTTCCTTGCATTATGATATTTCTTTTATATGGTTAATTCAAATGAGCCTTCGTGTTTTAATTGCTTGATTTTGAATAGGATTATTTCCTTCCTTGAACTTTATTCCTTAATTGAGTTTTGATATCTTTCCTCCCTCAATATTTTTTCCTCGGTTAATTTTCGTTTAGCTTATTTTGCCATGATTTCTAGATTAAGCCCAATTTCAAAATCGGGCCCCTTCTTCCCTTTGACTACTTGACCAATCCCCCTAATTTTTAGATCATACCTGATTTCAAAATCGGTCCTTTTCTTTACCTTCACTTGCCTTAAACCTCAATCAACCCCAATTTCCAGATTAGGGCCCTCCTCCTCCAAGTTTTATGTGGTTTAACTCGATTTTGAGGTTGGGCCCAATCCCAAACTAGACCCCCTATTAGTCTCATTGAACTCTTCCATCCCCCCTCTTCTGTTCGAGCTTTTTTTAACTTTAACTTTTGTTTGAATGTTCTTTTTTCCCTTTGAACTTAATTAAGTCTTGCCCAAACCTTTTTAGCCCAGTTTGAAAATCTACCTCAGGGCCCCCCTAACCTACTCTCTTAATCCCTTGGCTTGATTTGTCGATCAAACTTGATGGCCAAATCAGGGGCCCTTTTTACTTGTCCACTTTTTCCTTGGCCTAATGTGGCAATTGGTCTTGATTTCCAAATCAGGACCTCTCCCTCGAATGTTTGTGTAAGATTGTCCCAAATTTGTGATTAATCTCGATTGCCAAATCAAGGCCTCCCTCCTAAAAAGTCGGTCATAATTTAAACTGTAGAAATGCTCTCGATGGAATAATTGATTTGATGCAAGCACCTTACATGAAAATAAATGGAATCTAACAACCAAGAAAGAGACCTGAATGGTTTAAAAAAAGGAAGTTCAAACTAACACAAGGAATCAAAACCCCCATGTGGCACATAAGTAGAGGAAGTCTAAACATTCAAGAAAGGAATCTACCCCTAGGTGGCACAAAGGTATAGATAAGTTAAAAAATTGAATAGCCAAGAAGGGAATCAAACTAACAAAGAAGGAGATAAAACTGACAAAGCAATCAAACCTCCAAGTGGCAGAAAAAAGACAACTAGATGGGAGAAACCCGATGATCAAAAAAGAGAAACACATAACCAACAAGAGGGTGCCAAAATGATAGAACACCCTCTTCTTCTCTAGGGATGGGTAACGCATTTCCTTCTTCACATTTTTGAGTAAGTACAAAGGTGAGAGAGAGATCTAAAGAAAAAGTATATAAAAAGAAATCATTTTCAAAATTAGGACTATGTAAAGCTAGAGCAGTAACAATGGAAAATTTTACCTTTTTGCAAGTGTCCTTCTTCGTTGAACCCCATTTGAATTGTGCATCCTTCTTTATCATTTTTTTCAGAGGCTTGATAATTTCTCTAAAATCGGATACAAATCTCTTCACAAAATTAATGTTACCAAAGAATAATTGCATAGATTTTTTGTTATGTGGTGAGGGAATTTGCACGATGGATTTAGTTCTCTTTGGATCTATTAATATACCATATTTTGATATCACATGATCAAGCAACTTCCCTTCATTGAACACAAATATATTTTTCTTGGGATTCAACAATATTCCATATTTGATGCATCTCTCAAAAATGTATTTAAGATGTTGTAAATGATTGGAGAATTTATTTGAATAAGTAGTGACATTGTTTAAATAGAAAACCACACTCTTATTGATTAGTGCTCTAAAATTGATGCCATCGCTCTTTGAAATGTTGCTTTCACATTGATGAGACCGTGAGGAATTCTTTTATATGAAAAATCTTTACATTTGTCTTGAAAGGTAGTCTTCAAACTAACATATTCAAATACTAACACTTGGTCGTATCCAGTAGAGAAAGCATCTTAGAACCATAAACTAATTGAAGAATTTGTTCCATGGGAGGAACTGGGTAATTATTTTCTTAGATGCCTTATTTATATTAATTAAATCAATACAAAGTCTAATTTCCCCGTTCTCCTTTAAAACTACCACCAAATTGGCGACCCGAGTGGAATGACAAACATGAAAGATAATTTTGGCATCGAGCAAAATGCACTAGAGGTTCCAAAGTAGGGTGCATCTTCCAAAGTTTTTGTTGGAAAGGCATGGATTATTTATTCCTAAGAATAGGATGTTGAATAATTTTTGTGTCATATGTCTTCAAATCTTCATAAGTCCAAACAAATGTGTCTTTATATTGTTTGAATAACTTGATATATGCTTGTATTTTCAATTTCAAGCAACAAGAGCCCAAGTTCACATTTTTAGGGTCCTCTTATGTTCCCAGATTACCACTTCATATTGCATGGATGAGCTATGTGCTTTAACATTGGTAGGATTATTAAATATGTCTTGCAAATCAAAGAGTTTTTCCAAAGTAATCACATTCTTGGGAATGACAACGGATTTTGGTTTTTGATCTCGTATTGGGGATTTTCCAATGCTTTTGCATGTTCTTCATAAGCAATTGTAGGATTTTAGAAAGTTCCTTCACGTGTCAAAAAGTCAATGATATTCATCATTATTGAGCACCCTCCAATTGGTGATGTTATCTAGAACATAGGGCCTAAAATTCTATTCAACAAAAAAGTTATCAATAATAAAATGATTTGAAGGACCTAACTAGGAAGCAACATTGGCCAAAGCATTTACTTCTGAAATTAGAATGTGAGGAATGGAAATTATGTTAAAATCTTCAAATTTTTCAATCAAATTCCATGCCTCATGCTGGTAACTTTTTAAGTGAGGCGGGTGGCAATGGATCGAATTCTTAATTTGTCTCACTATGATTTCCAAGTCACCAAATGTTTGTAAACATTTGACATCTAAATCTATAGTTTTTTTTAGTCCTTTTAGTAAGGCTTTGTATTCAATTGTGTTATTAGTAAATTCAAGTTCTAGTCTATAGGAGATCAACGATTTCCTACTTGTTGAGTTAATTAGAATGCAACCAACCTTTGCTCCCTCATGTGACTTAGAATAATGAAAATAAAGTTTCCAAAGATCAGTAACTACTCCCAAGTTAGTATTATCTACTTCTACTAATCTATAGTGTGGCTTATCATTCTGAGAGCAATGAAGGAGTTTAGACTGTGTTAAATTTACAAGGTGAAATTTCTATAGTGTTATTTTGAAATTAGTGTCCAAAAGATAGTTTCCAAGAACAGAGTTAGCAAAAAAAATTGGTCCATTTTTATTTTTGAGGTCAATAATAGTGTGTTTCATATATTTTTCTTGGTCTACTCTTATTTTATTTTGCAAACCTTTCTAAAGCAACCACATATGTGACCAATTTGTTGCAAAGTTTCCTTCTATCTTCTATGGCTAGTCCCTACTCAACAACAAACCATAAGCGGCCAGAATGTCAACAACTATTACACCAATCACTTAATGAACTTTTGGATTGGAAGCTAATCTAATTAGTACATCTTTCGGTTCACCAATCAATTTTATTTATGATTTGTCTAATTGAATTATATGAGTGGAGTTTTTACTGGGTTCTACATTTAATTTTTTGCAAACATAATATTGCATTACATTTCGTGAGGCTTTAGGATCAACTGGACACTTACGAACATTCCGATTAAAGATTTTAAAAGTCAGCCAAAAAGGTGGAGTCTGCGAAATAGGCCTATTCCCAATTATGGTTGCATTCACTAATGACTTTTGCTTAGCATTAGTGGGGTTAGCTACAGTTTTTTGTTTTCCAACGATAATAGTTTATTTATTTTTGTTTTCAATTAGTTCATTTAGATATTTAAGTAGCAATTTCTTTTGTTGGGTTATATTTCAAAGATCATACATTATGATCTTATATTTTGTCTTTTTTAAATCTTCAACAATGTTATGGTCTACTTCTAAAATAGAGGTAGAATTGGTTGTGTTTAAGAATGAGCTCTTTTATTTCTTAAATTATAATCATTTGGGAAAATTTGAGTTGTATATATTTCTTTGACTATCTTATCTCCTTCTTCATCTTCATTCTCTTGACGATGTAGGACATCCCACAATAGCATGGTTGTTTCTTCTTGTTCTTTATTGGCTTCTTCTTGTTCAGTTTCTTTAGCAATCTCTTTGTTTTCTTGAGTTGACATGCTAGACAGTTCAGGTGAACAAATAAATACTCCAAACATACTTATATATTGCTAGCAAGTTTTCTCTGAATGGTCAGCCCTATGTGCTCTACAAAAATTATCCATAGCAAAATCTTCTAGATCTAAATTCGAACTAGTGGGAGGGCCTTTGGGAGGTGTTGGATTTTTCTTAAAGAATGGTTTAAATGGTTTCCTTGTCAATTATTTCCCTCCCCTAAATTAAGTCAATTATTTCACTAGACTTTTGACATTTATTTGCATGCTTTCCATATCAGTAGAATCCTTATCTTTAATTTCCCTATCTGGTTTGGATGAATACACTAGTTTTTTAGTGATGGCTACAAAATTATTTTCATCTAATTCGGGATTCCCTTTAAGAATTTTCATTTCCTTTTCCATATTGATTGCTTCTTTATAATATTTAGTGAGAGTATTATTTCTTATTGTTTTAATAAACACAACAATGGAAAGAAGTAAAGCATAAGTATAAAACTTAAACCAAACATTAATAGTGGGTCTAGAGGTGTCTCTAATATTATTAAGAATAATAGTAAATCATTGATTAAAATCCCTATTTTTTTCTTTATATCCCATTTTCATCCTAGATATCTCTAAAACCAAGGTAGTGGGATTTCTTTCATCACCAAACTTTGTTAAGAAAGCTTCCTCAAATTAATCCCTGCTGGTAATAGATCTTGTGGCTAAATTGAAATTCCAAGTAGAACCTTTGCTTTAAAAAATGTACGGAAAAAAATGACAAACAACATCCTCATATTGGACATTCATTAACTCAATTGCTAACATACATTTTTTTATTGTGATCTTCGAGCGGCCCGGACTTATCTATGTCAAATTTAGGTAACAATATTTTAGGATCTTTTGGGAGGTCATGAAGTTATCCTGATATAGTTAAAGCATCTTGGGCCAACCAAGCAGGCTATTCATTTAAAATTGCATTTGCACTAGCCATATGTGTATGATCAACATTGAGTTCAATGTCAATATCTAAATTATCAGGACTAGCAGATTGATTGAGAAGAGGAATTTGACCTCAAGGCTCTGGGATTTCATCCAAGGAATGAGAAACTAGATCACCTAGATTTAGGACAAAAATGGTTTCCTTAGTTAGGACAACTTTTGAACAAACTCTAGTGTTATTGAAAAAGAGGTGAAATTTGTCCAATTTCTTAAGAAAAAGCTCAAGTAATACATCTTAGGGCATGAACTTCTAGTTTAGGGACATCAAAAGGTATTCTACCTCAGTTTCAAAATGGGATTCTAATTATGGTCCTTATGGATTTTCAAATTCAACTTAAGTGTCTTGGAAATTCAGTTCAATGCTAGGTCTTTTTCCACCTTCTAATTAAGTTTGATGGAATGATGACTTAGGTCTTTTTTTCTTTTAATAATAACTTCACAGTAGAGAACTATTACCAAGCTCATCCCTCCTTGTAGTGCTAAAAATGTTGACATGGGTGAATACCCTTGTCAGCTATAGGAGTTCATCTCTAATAAAAGTCACAATTAGACTTTACTTGGTTAAAAATATGGAACTCTTCAGAATAAGGCTCGGGTACCATTAATAATCGATGAAATGCAACTTTTAAAACTATTTTTAAAGCTAAGTCTATAATATCTAATACATTATAAGCTAAAGTTCTTGTCTAGGGAAAAGAATAAAGTAATGGATATAACATCAAGTGAAACAAATGCAATGGTAATCAGAAAATTAATTTACTAAAGTATACATACATAGATTTTAGATATCTCAATGTAACGACAGAGAACTTATCACTTAAACAACAAACTACAATTACATATAATTGTTAGTTCCATTTGCAAGAACAAATAAGAATCAATATATAGCATAAGAGTAGTGTTAAACATATAAATCAAATCTCACAAGGATTCTATAACACATGAAAACTAAGATTAGTCTAAGCTATAACATAAACTATAATCAATCTGCCAAAAACTCGACCAATAGGCTCTTAATATTAATTAAAATGAAAGTAGTTTCACAATGTTTCAAAACCAAAAGCTTCTTCTACATCGTGTTCATATTATTTATACAAAAAAGTTGAACATGAATATAAACGAAATCCATTCATTCTTAAACATTTGGGCTTCTCATGTGACTATTCAGTGTTTGTCATTTTGTCTTCTCTTTCTCACTATAGGATTTCCAACTCGAAAGTGTCATTGACCTAATCGATCTGGGGAATCGATGTTGATGAAGTGGAACCCTAAGTAGAGTGAGGATTTTATTTGACTTCTCAATGTGCTTCTCCACTTTAGGAAAAGTGGTCCTTAGCATCATGATATCCTTAGAAGGAACCTCCACATAGTCTCTCAACTGTTTGATAGTGACTAGAGAAATCAAACAAAGACCGTGTCCTTTACATCGAATGGTGCCTTCCAATGCCTTTGTTACTTTATCCTATTGAAATAAATCATCAATGGAACCCAAAGAAGGTAAGTTGCACTTACACAACTTTCTCTATGAGATTCCACATCTTTGTAGCTCATTCTATCTCTAATTGTGTGTTCTTCTAGGTTTTGTAAGCCAAAATTTTCCAACAATCTAGGCCACAACCAATACCAATATTTTCATCTGTGTTCGCGTAAGGTACCTCTAGAGAAAACATTTTCATATATTCTTGTCATATATTAACATAATTAAATTTTAATTACACTTGCTCTTGCATGATCTTCCATGCCAAAATGTGCTTTTGAATTTGAAAAGAATAAGAATAAAACTGGTAGGATCACACTAATTTTTCGATAATAGTTTACCTCGTTCTCTAATTTGGCAATGCTTTTCTATCATTGTCTTGTATGTTTAATTGTTGACCCAACTACATCTATCATGGCTTCGTTAAAGGCCAACCCTGCAAATCCAAAGGCTTCCAATCCAATGTCTTAAGCATCAAATACAACAACTTCAGAAGTTAATACAATCCCCTTATCTATAGAAATATTCCTTCTCTTATGAGATTGTCTCACTGTTTGTTTAATCTTCTTATCAACTGTGAAATTTTCCAAGTTTTCTACATCTGTAGGAGTGGGCGTAGGAAAATCTCCATCGATAATCAATCTAGATGAAATCACCTTACTAAAATTTTCTAAGTGTAAACTTCCTCAATTGGTCTTATTCTAACTACTATAGGTATACTCTTCAATCTTTCTTGTTGCCTCTTCCTCAAACTTTCATCCTCAACATTTTCCTCCACTTTCTTTTTGTTCTCTTCTTCCATTCATGCCTCTACTTCTTATCTTTCTTTGGTTGCCATCTGATTACTAAATCTTCTTTCTTGACCTTTTTAGCAATTTCAATCTCTCATTGCAAATTTTATGCTTGAGCCTTTTCTTTAGCTTCGTTTTATAATTTTATGGTAGTGTCTAGATATTCAACATTCTTGGTAGCTTATCTAGCAACTTCTTCTTTTTCTTTCTTGGTAGTTTTTCTAGCAGTTTCTTCTTTCGCTTTCTTGGTTGCTTCCAGTTCGGTGTTTTGTTTGTTTTCTTCCTTTGTCTTTTACAACATTAATCTTCTCTATTACATTTCTTGAAAATATTTTTCTCCAACCATTGATTTTTCTTCCTCCCAATTTTCATATGCATATGGCCATGTAAATTCCACTTCCTTAGAGTTGTTCTACTATTAATTCTGGGTCATGAATCCTAAATCTAGCAGCAGCTTCTTCTTTTTCTTTCTTGGTAGCTTATCTAGCAGTTTCTTCTTTTTCTTTCTTGGTAGCTTATGTAGCAGCTTCTTCTTTCACTTTCTTGGTTGCTTCTTTAAATGTGTTGAACCTGCATATAATAGATCTAGCTAAACAATAATACACACATTTGCATAGAGAAATTGAGAAAGAAGAAGAAGGAGAGAAATAATAGAAGAATTCTCATTAACTGTATTCCACACTCAAAGAGTGAATAATTTACAATAGATATAGGATACATGAGTAAATAATGTGCCATAGTGGTGATCTAGAGTGATCTAGACACACACCAGTAGTTACAGGAGTGAATTTCCACCTAGTCTAGTCTCTCAGGTAGTTACGGGAGTGAACTGCCACCTAGTTGAGTTAACTAGTCAACTAGTCTTCAATTAACTGACTGAATAGAGAGTAGTGAGGAGTTAACTCAGGAAATAAAGGGTAATGTGTCAGTCTAGTGATGATCCCAAGGCAAGTGTGCATTAGTTGGTGATGATCCCAATGTTTCATGGTGACAAAACCAATGCAGCATCTAAACTCAACTCAACTAGTCAAACTGAAGTGTCAACTGAAAGAGAATATTATCCAGGTGGAATATTCTCCCCTAAAATATAGGAGAATGGATAATGACTAATTATGACTAATAAAAAAGGAAAAACCTTAGGAAAAATAAATCCTAGGTGTGTGTGAAGTAACTCCAACAACCCCCCTGAACATCATTTTGGTGAAAATAAAGAATGGGTCCCGGCAACGAGGCCATGTTAGGTACCCAAATACAAAAGATACACTGAAATAAACGAGGAAAGAGGTAAAAACTCATGGGAAAACCCCCCTTCAAATTACAATGCATAAAAAAAACAAAAAATGAGAAGGAACAAAAAGCAGTTGCTAAGCAATTGTGTCCTTCACTCCAAGAATACCTCGCAACTGTGCAAGTTTGTGCTCGTTGAATATTTTGTGGAAGATGTAGATGTCTGCACGGATTTGATGAAGTATATGCATCATTGAGATGTCCACACATATCCACTTTCTCTTCTTGTAATGAAAAATATCCAAATAAAGTTTGGATGAAATTTTGAAAACCATGCAGTGATTTCCAAAAAAATGTTGAATTTTTGTTGATTTAAAAAATATCATAACTTCACTTTCCAGACTCTGTTTCAGATGATTTTTTTTTTTAAATTGGATATTTTCCCGAGACGAATTCAAATATCCAATTTTTTTCTGCAAATTGTGCTCAGAAAATATCATAATTGAGTCTGATGTACGTGACTCCATTTTTGTCTCCTGAGATGCATGCATTGCGCATGGAAAAGTGTCTGCATGTGACCCCTGAGATGCATGCCATATATATTCCACATGAATTTTAGAAAACAAATCTGAAATGGATTAGACATCATCTTCAATTAATGGAATACAAATTTGTACAAAAACTTGTGTAGAAGACTCTTCAGAATAAGAGGCTTAATCTTCTGACGGTTTCTCTTCTGCCTCTATCTTTCCAATCCCCTGCATGTAATCTTCACAATATTATTTATTCACAAATAGAACCTCCAATCCAGTCCATAATTCATTTGGAGTGAATTCTTGTGTGACATCACATACTTGGTGGAGAATTTCTGGAGAAATAGACAAGCAGATAAATCCTATGGCCATATATTGTCTATTGAGAAAATCATTTTTATCATCAGCAGAATCAGGCTCTACTTCCATTGCCATGGTTATTTGGTATAAGCCTCTACTTATGAGAAGAAGTAGAATCTTTGGCTTCCACTCCAAATAGTTATGAGGTGTGAGAAGTATTATCAGTGAGTAAAACATATATTCTATCTTTTCTGTGTTCTTCAATCTTTAGTACCTTCAAAAATAATTTGGTGTAGATTTTGCTTAGCAGTTCATCAGCTCTGAAACCATGTAAATGTGTTTAACCTGTACATAATAGATCTACCTAAACAATAATATACACATTTGCAAAGAGAAATTGAGAAAGAAAAAGAAGGAGAGAAAGAATAGAATAATTCTCATTAACCGTAGTCCACACTCAAAAAGTGAATAATTTACAATAGATATAGGATACATGAGTAAATAATGTGCCATAGTGATTTTCTAGAGTGATCTAGACACACACCAACAGTTACGGGACTGAATTGCCACCTAGTCTAGTCTCTCAGGCAGTTACAGGAGTGAACTGCCACCTAGTTGAGTTAACTAGTCAACCAGTCTTCAGTTAACTGACTGCATAGAGAGTAATGAGGAGTTAACTCAGGAAATCAAGGATAATGCACTAGTATGGTGATGATCCCAAGGCAAGTGTGCATTATCTGGTGATGATCCCAATGTTGCATGGTGACAAAACCAATGCAGCATCTAAACTCAACTCAACTAGTCAATCTGAAGTGTCAATTGAAAGAGAATATTCTCCAGGTGGAATATTCTCCCCTAAACTATAGGAGAATGGATAATGACTAATTATGACTAATAAACAAGGAAAAATAAATCCTAGGTGTGTGTGAAGTAACTCCAACAACTTCCAGTTTAGTGTTTTGTTTGTTTTCTTCCTTTGTCTTTTACAACAATAATCTTCTCTATTACATTTCTTGAAAATATTTTTCTCTAACCATTGTTTTTTCTTCTTCTCAATTTTCATATGCATATGGCCATGTAAATTCCACTTACTAAGAGTTGTTTTACTATTAATTTTGGTTCATGAATCCTAAATCTACCCTCTCTGAAATTATATTTTGTATTTCAATGGCCTTCATTTCAACGAACTTAGAATTATTTAGGCCATGCATTCCAAAGGGGATACATAGGACAACATTTCCTATGAGCCATACTCAAATTTGCATTGAAACCATATAGAATTGTTCGATAAACAATTTCTCTTATTACCATCTCGTCTGGGACAAATTTGGGTAATAGATATGGCGGCTTGGTAAACACGTGTATTCTAATATAGGTGTAGTGCTCATCAATATACCAATCACCTATTTTACTCAACATAGTCATTGAATCATTAGTCAACCTAGGTGTTATTTTACAAAAAATTAGTTCAAACAACTAAGAAAAGAAATGATCACAAATACGAGTCAAAAGCTTGATGTACTTGTGCTTCCATAAAACTTGATAATAGACTTGCATTAGTATTCTACAAGAGACCAACACCAACCCATTCCTCTGAATTCATTGTTTGCACAGATGATATCCAAAAGATAGGATGACATATCGAGTTTAGGAGGAGGGTCGAGCTCGGAGAATTTAACCCTAGATAGATCTTTCATCAAATTATGAGATAAAATGTCAAGCCAATTAAAGATCAATCCTTTCTTTACAACAATGAGCATCAAGGGTACCCAATAAATTTTAAATTCTTTGGCATATTTTTCTCGATAAAGCAGACTAATAAAAACTACAACATGAATATAAGGTTCTATCAAATTTGTGGAAGGGTGGATGCCAGTACCTCTTGATCTTAACTATTTTCCTTGGATCCACTACTCCTTAAGTACTTTATGGCAATTTTATTAAACCTTGTTACCCACTTAAATGTCATTTAAACTTAAAGTTCTACAAACTTATAATACTATGCAATTCACTTTGTAATAAGGATGTAATATTGCATTTCCCTTGATCATTAATCATTGTTCTTTATTCCAACCTATTGTGTTGAATAATTCAATGAATTACATATGCATGGGACAATATGACTGGCCTTGTAACTACATTGTGTAGATGATATTTTCTAATATTTGGGTAATCGTATTCATCTTTTTCATTGTTATCTGTTGGATCCACCAATATTGGCAAAGGAAGGTACCTTTCGGGCTTTTTGGGAGTCTCCTCTACAAGCACTTGATCTTCCTCCATTAGATTATTTTCTTCCTTATAAGACTTAGGAGTCTTCTTCTTTGGAGGCATCTAGATAATCCCAATGAATTTCCAAAAGATAGAGCAATATTGGCTAGAGCTCAGTTTAAATTGAAACATGAATGAAAATATTCTAAGTATGGAAAACAATCGTCAATTTAAAATGATTTCCCAAACCATAATAAATTCAAATGTGTACTTCATCTTTAGGTTTGTGCGAGAATTGGTGATAATTGGTTGTGTCAATTAAAAGGGATAAATCAATTCTGCAGTGATGGATGGCAATAATTTCATATCATTTGAATAATATCCAAGCCATTGGAAGAATATAAAAGATCGATATGAAAAAATCCTTTGCAAGTATCATAGCATAGTGAAAGATCAATATTTGAATTAGCTCTAATGGTGGTAGAGCCGAAAAAAAATGACAATCTTAAAACAAGCTCCAATGATATCAGGGCTAAGTCAAAAAACAATAAATGAAAATTTTTCTATAGTATCGGAACATAAAGAAATAATGTTTTTGGGATGATCTTCGATAGTATTAGACGAAAACATGATATAAACCTCTAATGGTGTGGGAGCATAAATAGAATTGATGTTTGTATAGTCTTCAATAAAATTAGTGAAAAACTAAACATCAATTTGCTAAAAGCCTCCAATGGTATTAAAGAAAAATGAAAAATTGACTTTCTCAAATACTCTGCACACAAAGATATCAACACAACAATTGCATTGAGAAATTAAGAAATTCTTTGACGCACCATGGGAGTGAAATGTAATATTGTGCTTGATAGACCATCGAAACACTTGAAAGAAAGTGAAAGAATGGAAATTGGAGAACGCTCCTCTCCTATCGAGGAGTTGGAAAAGATCAAAACTCGAAAAATATCTAATAGTGTTGTATGGGTCAAAAACATCACTTATCAAAATAAATTCTACAAACCATGAGAACGAAATGAAATATCATTTTTGAAAAGGTTCTGATAATCTATTGGAAGGAATTAAAACATTAATGATCGAAAGATTCATGATAACATCAGAGGAGAATGAAACATCAAAATTTGAAATTGCTCTAATAATTTATCAAAGAGATTTAAAAGATTGATTTACTTAAACAAAAATGTTCGAAAAGGAAAGATTTATAAAATAACCAAATCTTGAAAGAATAAACAAGTGAAATAAAAATAAATCCAATCATAATGAAAAACGAGTGAGTGATATAATAATTATTGAGCAAGAGTCATTCCATAGATTAAAATGCATCAAAATAGGACTTTAGATTAAATCAATAATTCTCAAATATTGGAAAGGTGTGTCCCCAAGTTCAGAAAACTTGGGGGTGTTTAGGTGTAACACACCCAACCCCTAAGTACCCTTTTTAGGGGTGGGGCATCAAAATTTTCCTTTCCTTAATCATCTTGAATCATTTCCCCGGGATCTTTGTCCTCTTCTTCTCATCAAGAATTATCTAACAACTACTACCCTGCTCAAATTTGAATTCTGGATTGGGAGATACGCCCTTCCAAAGCTCTTTGGGCATAATCAATCAAGGGCCACATGATGCCCACATAATTCCATCTCATTCATACCATCCCAATTTCTCTGAAGTCCTAGAGATTCCCCAACGTTCCTAAATCTACGATGGAAGTCCATCCACCGTCCAATCCAACGGCGGAACTTCATCCTTGTTTAAGACATAAGCTTAAGGGAAATTTGGCATTTGGCATCGAACCTCCCTTTTTATTTCTACGTGCATACCCTCCGGAGTCCTGAAATACCAAACTCTGGAAGGAGCCCGAAATCTTTCCATGTGGCTCCAGCCTTCGGCCCTTTCGGTGATTTTAAAGATACTACACCCCAAACTTCTGGACTCCCGAAGGGTCCACCCTTACACATGATTACATATTAAACACAAAGGTAAGGACAAGTGGGCCCCAAGTGCTCCACCTGCTAATAGGCCAAGCGAATATGTGTCAGGGGAGGTTGACATGCAGGAAAGTAGAGATGACACATGGCCCCATCAGTGGGTGAGACATGTCATGTTCTAATGGGCACATAGGGTCTGCAAAAATTATGAATCAAGGTGACATGTGGCACGCCAAACATAGGCTCACCTCACCCTAGGTGACATCAACATGCCACATCACTCTGGACTGATAGCCTTCCAACGCCCCTTAGATCTCACAGTCAAGATGCATCCACGTAGATCCATAGATCTACGACCTCCATTACTTCGGCATTTGGGGAAATTTTGTTGATATACACTTTTAGAAGGAAGGATCATCTTAGAACCTTTCCCATGGTTCTTAAATCTTGAGGGTTTAAACCCCTTCTTCCTAAATCCCGAATTACTTTTCTTCTTCCAGTCCTCATGAGGTTTTGTCTTATTCTTGAATTTATCATAGCAATACCTTGCCTTCCGGATAGTGTCCTCTAAATTCTTTGGCTCATCAAACTCAATTTTGTCCTGGAAGGACTTAGGTAATCCACTAATAAATCGTTGCATCTTTACTTTTTCATCCTTTATGTAGGGCACATACCTTATCAGCTAAAGAAATTTGTTGATATATTCATCTATTGTAACTTGTCCTAACTTGAGTTCAGAGAACTCCTTGGTCTTCCCATCAATGTGTTTCTCTGACAAATACTTCTTCTTGAAGTCTTTCTCAAATTGTTTCCATGACAAGTCTTTCATGGATTCCTTTCACATTCTGAAGGTCCTCCCACCAAATGGAGGTATTTCCGTTCAGGTTAAAAATGGTTATTCGAGCCTTTAGGTTTTCATAGTAGTCATGGAATCTAAAGTACTTCTTCAAGCCTAGTAGCCAAACTTCTTCTTCTTACCCCTTCTTAATCTCTCCATCGAAAGTGGGTGGTTTGAATTTCTTAAACTCTTCAGGGTCATGGCTCTTAGAATGCTTCCTCTTCTTTCTTCTCCTCTAGGAATGTGAAACAGTTTTGCTACTAGAATATCCCTTGGAGTTTTCAGTTTCCTCACTAGATGATTCTTCCAATGAGTGTCTCTTGACTCCATGTTGGGCCTTCTTTGAGGTGCTCCTCCTTGTGTGGCCACTTTCAGAACCATGCTTTCATATCTTAGGTGGACTTTGGGTTTTCTTAGTATGATGCATGTCCACATGACTGGATGTTGGTCCATGTTGCAGTTGCCTTGGTATATCTGATAAGCTTTGCAATAGGATAGTGTTAATTTTAGTTTGTTTTTCATGCTCTTTTATCAGCCTTTCATTGTCATCCTTACAACTCTGTAATTATGCCATGAGGCTTCTTATGGTTTCAGCCAAATCTGAAGGGGTTTCTACCACCCTCCTCTCATCAGATTCTTCCTCTCTATTATTGGAGCTTTCCCCCAATTCATGGTGTGTCACCATCCTTCAAGTTGCAATCTCCTTTCTACCCACTGACTGCTTGGGTGCTAATAAAACATTTTATGTTAGTTAATTATCTTACTATTTTATGAGCAACAGATACAATTTGTAAGGTGAAGTCAGCGTCTTTGTGTGGAACACTAATCACACAATTCAGTCTTTCAAAAACATATAACAACCGTAGAAAGTCTCATTCCTCCCTTCAGTAGTGGTTTAAATAAGCTTCTTACAAAAGGGGTAAGATAGGGTGTCACCCCTAAAAGTTCTCTAACAAGATTTTTTTTTAAGTGACTCGTTCATGAGCCCAGGCAGTCCAAGTGTTGTTGCCCACTCTGATACCAATTTGTAACACACCTGACCCCTAAGTACCCTTTTTAGGGGTGGGGCATCAAATATTCACTTTCTTTAATCATCTCGACTCCTTTCCCTGAGATATTCGTCCTCTTCTGCTCATTAAGAGCTATCTAACAACTACTCACCTACTCAAATCTGAATTATGGATTGGGAGATACACCCTTCCAAATCTCTTCGGGCATCACCAATCAAGGACCACGTAGCACCCACATAGGTCCATCTCATTTGTATCATACTAAGTTCCCCAAAGTCCTGAAGATTCCCCAATGTTCCTACATCTATGATGGAAGTCCATCCACCATCCAATCCAATGGCGGAACTTCATCCTTGTTTAACACATAAGCTTAGGGGAAATTCGTCATTCAGTGCTTCGGCATTGAACATCCATTTTTCTTTCTAGCGCATATCCTCTGGAGTCTCGAAATCCTGAACTCCCGAAGGAGCCTGAAATCTTTCCATGTGGCTCCGACCTTCGGCCCTTTCGGCGTATCTAAAATACTACACCCCAAACCTCCGGAGTTCTGAAGTCCCAGACTCCCGAAGGGTCCACCCTTACGCGTGATTACGTATTAAATGCAGAGGTAAGGAGAGTTGGTCCCTTAGTGCTCCACCCGCTAATAGGCCAAGTGAATACATGCTAGGGGGGTTGACACACAGCAAGGCAGAGATGACACATGGCCCCATCGATGGGCGACATGTGTCACATTCTAATGGGCACATAGGTTCTACGAAAAGTATGAATCAAGGTGACACGTGGCACGTCGAACATGGTTCCACGTCACCTTGGGTGATGTCAACGTGCCACATCACTCCAGGCTGACAAGCTTCCAAAACCCGTTAGATATCATGGTCGAGAAGCGTCCATGTAGATCCACAGATCTATGCCCTTCATTGCTTCATAACTTTGACATTCGAGGAATCCGTTGTGTGGCTTCCTCTTCATTCCTGGAGTGGTTATCATCGAGCTGACCACAGTCTAGATCTAACAATCATGGGAGATCCCGAAGAGTCCTCAGATCTACGGTCTGCGTCACTTCCTGACTTCGACGTTCAGGGGTTCTACCTGCTTAATGCTTCTTTTCTCCTGGAGTAGGACTTCATCGAAGTGCTACCCGTGATTCCTTACACTATTGGATTGGAGGGTTGGGAGGGGTTCTCAATGGACTCCCCAGATCCATGGCTCACATTAATTCTCAACTAATTTGGGTGTTTTGGGGTTATGACACCTATGGTATCCCGAGGTTGTCAACGTTGGACTGACCACGACGTAGATCCAACAGTCAGGGAAGACCATGTGAAAGCTCCTTTTAGGACTAGCGAAGGGTTCCAAGGTCTCGGTCATGTGAATTCTTGGATAAGCCTCGAGGCTACACGCTCAACACTTAGACGTGATTTGGTTAGAACCGTGGACATGAGCCCTTGGTCACACATGTGAAGGGTTTGAAGGAGGTGCTCTCCTTTCACAAAGTTTGAACTTAGTGACCTGGGAAGGGTGAATTGAGAGGTTGATATGACTAAGGTGTTCCAGAGAAGTCTTTCCTGACTTCTATATTACGAAATCATTCCTTGGGAAGATTTCCCTAAGGGTTTCTCAACAAGTACATAAATCATAGATTTGTTCTTAAATCCTTTTAAAGACCCATGTCTAATAGTTCTCCTACTGCTAAGTAGAGGTAAATAGGAACCATGTAAATACAGAAGTTTACAGAAAAATAATAAGCATTTCTAAGGATTTATCAAACACTGTAAAATTTAACCATAAACACATACATTCAACCATCACTTCCATTCTAGTACATAGAGTATGAAAATACTTATCAAAAACCAAAATTGTGAAGCAATTGTTGTGAGGGGTGCTTGTTTCCACCCAACCATAGGCACAGCCAATCCTAAATGGATTTACCACTGGGCACCCCCTAGCTAGACCATGATGCTCTAAGAGAGACTCTTCTTTCTGGTTTAGTGACAGTCATGGACGGAGGTTACTCTCCTCCTCCCACACGAACTTAGAAAACAATTTTCTTTGTACCAAGCAAGGGGGCCTTCAAAGAGTACTACCACAGTCACTCATCCTCTCTGCAACCTTGTTTATCAACTTGGATTGAAAATGATGCCAGCAACTTCTTGCACCCAGAACAAATTCATTTCTCAGTTCTCCTTCAAACCAGAGAGTTGCAAGCGCTCTCCCCTCTTTGGCGGATTAGTCTCTCGACTCTTCTTCCTCGCCCACCCGCCTCTGCCCCCGAATTCCTTCCTTTCTTTCCTTCCTCGAAAAGATTGCATGGGTCTGAATCCCCATCTCGTGGTCAGGTCAAGAATCCTTACAGATGGGTACTCTGCCCATATCCTCATTAACTCTTGAGGAGGCTTTCCAACTACCAGCCTGACTGGTAATTCATTTATGGGTAAGAGGATTGTTCTGGGTCTGAGTAATTAAATCCAATAAGGTACTGGTCTGGTGGGGGTCATCTCAACCATTTCTAGTTCCCCTCGCCATCTCTCTCATAACATCATGATCTACCTTGGCCAACCCCCTTCAACATTTATGCAACACTATCCATTTTTTATTAAAAATAGAAATACATGCATTACCTTTTATAACAAAAGGTTCATCAAATCCAACATTCATACATATTCAATCTGCCACAGTATTTTGGTAAGTTATAGTTATATTTACAAGATGGGGGAAATAGGGGTGTTACATCAGGCCTCAACACGATCAACATCCAAAAAATATTCGATTACGA
The DNA here is from genome assembly GCA_009831015.1 of Picea engelmannii. Lineage (NCBI taxonomy): Eukaryota > Viridiplantae > Streptophyta > Pinopsida > Pinales > Pinaceae > Picea > Picea engelmannii. Next base: position 394,822 of record ML781834.1, read on the forward strand.
TCTTCCCTAACGAGCAAATATTTCATCAGTTTCTCTACCCTTCTCCAAGAAAATGTAAACATATTTGCATGGAAGGATGAGTATCTCAAAGGTGTGGATCCTTTCATGGACATTTAGAACATCATAACTTATAAGGATGACCTCCTAGTGCAACAATGTCAATGAGTGATGAATCCTAAAACTATTGACAATGTCAAACGTAAAATTCAAGCTCCTTGGCATAGGTTTCATCCACTCCAATGATTGTTCTGAATGGGTTTCCAACATAGTCCCCATCATGAAAAAGATTGGGATAGTTCATGTTTACATTGACCTTAGGGACATAAATGCAACTTGCCCTGAAGACAATTTTCGTCTCCCTTTCAATGTTGACATCACCAACACTATTATAGGCTTTTAAATGATCTTGCATTATCTGTTTATATCCAAATCTACATCATCAAGGAAGACCAACCTAAAATCACCTTAATACCCCTTGGGGCACCATTTATTACTAGGTTGTGCATTTCATCCTCAAGAACATGGGAGTCACCTATAGATGCTCTATGATGCTCATGTTCCACAACCTCATAAGTGAGATCATCAAATCGTATCTAGACAATCTTATTGGAAATTATTGATTGTGAACATGTTAGTGACCTATGCATGATTTTCAAACACCTCTGTAAGTTATGCATCAAGGTTAACCCCTAAAAATGCATTTTTGGTGTTGAGATTAGGTATCTCCTCAAATTTATCATATTTCATTGAGGCATGGGAATAGACCCTAAGAATATTGTGCCATCCATGATATGCCCCACCCCCCACACAATTACCAAAATTCACTCCTTTTTGGGAAAACTTGGTGCTATCTAATGCTTCCTTATTGACTTTGCTACCATTCGCATGCCTTAGACATTGTGCATACTTAAATGAAACAAACCTCACAATGCAGAGATATTGATTTTTCCCCTTGTCCTCAATCCTCCTTGTAACAATCACCTACTTGTTTTAGACACCTCAATGAATTAAGCCTTGGTGAAGGGGATGCTTGCCCAAAAATATGATGATGGGATTGAACGCACTATTTATCACATCAGTTGCAACTTCCTCCCCTATGAGGTCAAATACATGGAAATAAAAAAGTAATTCTTGGGTGCCTTTTTTCCACCAAGAAGCTTCGACATCACATGCTTAATTAAACAACATTAGTGATCATTCCAACATAATTCCATTTGTTATCTCCTTAGTAAGACCAACGTTGTTTATCACATGAATCGGTGGATCATCCTCTTGCATGATTTCAAACTTGAATTCGTTAATCAAAAGTATGAGAAGGGCGTGGCCATGGTAGAATACCTAGTTGAGGTCCCTTTCCCAATGTTGTTCATTGATCACATGGGTGTTGGATTTATAAATGAGACCATCCTCCACGACAAGAAATTTTGTGCACAAGCTATGAATGGTACAAGTGTGTGGTTAGATTTTTTTCTTTAAAGGATTATGAATATGGCATGTCCCCTTCTAAGGAGAGTTGTTTCAACATCACATCCTCTCATTACCCCATAGTGAGAGGAACCCTATATAAGAATTATTTTGATGGCATCCTTCTTCAAAGACTTAACCAAGAACAATCTTAGGTCGTTCTTCCAGAGTACCACCAAAGATTCCATGGTGATCACTTTGGAGGTGTGCTACTCCCCAAAATATCATTTATCTAGGTTACTACTAGCCTACCATGGTTCACAACTCTTTATACTTTGTTTGTGGTTGCTTCCAATGCCAAGCACATGTTATTGAGTTCCATGCCCCTACCACTTCTCTACACCCTATATTGTTTATTTGTCCATTCATGACCTCAAGTCTCTATCTCGTAATTAAACTAACCGTACCTCCTTGGAACAACATACACTTATCTTCACTACCACTGAGTACTTCACAAAGTGGGCCAAAACCATTCCCCTATGCAAAGGATCTAGTCACACTATCATGATGTTCATATTCAACCACATCAACTGTCAATATGGGTTACCTCGCACAACCATTTACAACAATAGTGGGGCCTTCAAGAACCATAAGATGAAAGAGTTTGGTAAGAATTATAACATCTAGGAAAGTTTCTCCTTGCCATATTGGCCCCGAGGAAATGGCCAAATTGAGGCTTTCAATAAATCCTAAGTCTCCATCCTTAAGAAGACCATCTCATCTACCAAAAGGGATAGTCACCCAAAGATATTTTCTTCCCTTTGGGCCTACCGTACTTGTGGGTGCACATTGATAAGTGCCACCCCCTTCCCGCTAACATACAAGGCAGAAGTATTCTTCCCTCTTGAGGTAAAAAATCTCGCTTTCTAGGTTGGCTCCTTTGCCTTAACTCTCGAGAGTGAGGTTCTCACCACTCACCTTGCTAATCTATAAATGCTAGAAGAGTAGCACCTTTGAGCTCTCCAACACAATGAGGTGTATAAGAAAATTTTGGTCATTTCTTACAAAAAGAAGGTCCAGCCTCTTGTTTTCAGCATTAACGATCTTGTGCTCAAAATGGATTATTTTTACAACAAGAAGGAAAAGTTCACGCCCAGGTGGGAGGGACCCTTCACCATCAGTAGTGATCTAGGTAAGGATTCTTATCACCTGATGGCCTTTGAGGGTAATCTCTTGAAGGACATTGTTAACTCTACCTACCTCAAACCCTATTATCTCGAACTTTCTCTTCCTTAGATTTCTTCTATTATCCTGGGATGACCTCTACTGACCTTAGGAGGGTCTCATGTTTTAACATGGGTTTATCAATTTGAATGAATCCTTGTCCTTAATTGGACCTTTGTGCATCTAGCTTGTACCTAGCGTCACTAGCTTAGGCCACCTCCTACCAGGTAATACTCGGTCTTCCTTACATCTCCCCTCAATCTCTCCCTCTCTGGGTTGCTTGTATCCTCCTCTTTTCCTCACCATTTGGATTCTTAAACCAAGCCTTACCCTATACCTTTGTTCCTCCCTTACCCCATTTACCTCCATTGATATATCACCAACATTGGTCTCCTTTGTTCTTGCATTCACCATAGGTTGATGTATGTTCTTCCCACACTCTCATAAACTCCTCATTGATGTATATCACCTCCCAATACTTCCATTAACTCTAGGTTATCATACATCACCTTGGTTCTCATGATGACTCTAGATGAGCATATGTCACCTCTTATGCTCACATTCTCCATATAATTGTATCTCCTATGGGACTTGCACTATGTCCCTGACTAGTGCATAGAACCTCCATAACCACAATAACCTTGGATCAAAGTAGGTTTCCTCTGATGCCCATGTTGACTCCAAGTTTCCATACACTACCTTCATGCTTGTGATAACCTCATATTAGTGTATGTTGCTTCTCTCTCTCGCATTGGCTCATAATTGATACATGTCACCTTGTGTCTTTTGCTAATGTCATGCCAATGACATTTCTCATTTTTATTGCCTTTGTTATAATCACATTGGCATCGTTTCCTCCCATCATTTCATTTTCTTATATCATTTATTATTTCCCTAAGAGTTGGTGTCATTATTCCTACCTTGTTCATCACAAGACACTAACCCATGTGATGCATGTATCTAGCCTCAACATGTGCCTTCATTGTTGTGTCTCACCTACAAGTCAGTGCAAGTGTGCCACTCTTACTCTCACTCTAGCTAATTATTTTATACTAAAGTTGTTTTTATTATCATTAGACTCACTTATGTTTTTTAACATGTTCTAGTTATTATTCCACTTACATAGAAAATAAAACTTGTTTTTTTTCTTGGGAATACAGCACGGGAAACCCCCGAGTACTTCCCCACATTTCGTAGATGGTAAACGGGGTAAACCGTTTGGCCTGATTATGGGCCTAACCTGGTGGGGACATCAAGTGAGGCCCTAAATAGGCTCTTGGCCAGGGATTCGACCTTGAAACCCCATTCGAGCAAACAACGACACTCATCCACTTGAGCTAACCCACCAGGCTAGAAAATAGAAATTGTTGATGTCTAAACTCATAGCTTAGCTATAATTGTATCATGTAAATGATATTTGGATTTATCGCTTGTTATATTGTCATTAACATTCCAGAGTTTAGTTCTTGTCATTCTTGCTTGACATGCATCACTTTATTGTTGATCTTTCATTCTCTTTTTTCTTTTGCTTGCTTGACATCACACTAATTTGCAAGGCACCCTTTGTGGCTCTTCCTTGCATCGATGCTTGGGGCATGTATGTGTCCACATGTACCATCAGATATATAGGCCCATTTGGTGGAGGTTTCCCTCACAATGTCAATGTATTGGCTTACACTGCAAGAACCCTTGGATCACTCATATGAACTTTCTTACTTCTCTCCTTCCTTGCAACTCGCTACTATTCCCATCTCATGGATAACACCTCTTTCAAAGGGGGCTAAATGTAGCATATGATATTCACACTTAGGTACTCATATATTCCTACCCACCAAGATATGTCTTGTGCCATCCCCTCTTGTGTTGCATTCGTATGTGACCCACATAATGAAGTTTACATGTGTAAGTTTTAAACCTGTGAAGTAAATCAATGCATATAGATTCTTAAGCAAAACAAAATTTAATCAATGGCTCATTCACATAGTACACAGAAATATATACCAGAAACCCTCAACCGGGAAAACCTTTCTTATATTCATTATATCGAATTTCACCATTCACTATACAATATATATACAATATTTTTAGGTATTCAAAATAGCAAAAACCGCCCAAAAAAAAAAATTCGAGGCACTACCCCGAACCCCGTCGACCCCAGGCTACTGCTC
>ML781834.1:399911-412748 GCA_009831015.1 Picea engelmannii
ACTCAGTTTTATGTTTAACTCAACTTGACCCCTTAGGACATCCATTTGGGACATTCCCTAACTTCATGGGCCAAGTTAGGGGCACAAACCCCCTAGTTGGGTCGATAACCATTTAATATGCCTTAATATGGGTCAATAGTTGCCCAAACTTATTTTGGAGTCATTATTTATGAAGTCAATTTGAGTCAAACTCCCTACATACCAATTGTTATATTTTGGAATTAATTATATCATGGATTTCCTTAGGGTAGCATGATAGTCAATCCGTAAGTTGTGCAACAGAGGGTCCTTTTAGGCTTCAAAACCCATGGTGTTGGTGTCACATACCCACTACGCAAATCAAACTTTTTTCGTTGATTTCTCAACAATGAAAATCCTCGAAGCCCTACGAGGCTTAGCGCAGGCTTGCGACTTCTACCTTTCCCCGTTCAAATCCCCGAAACTTCCGAGGTCTCCAAAGTTTCCCTCCAAAGGGAGATCGACGACCGTAAGCCTCCCCTGATCCAACGGTATGAATCCTTTCGGGATTTCGGTACTAGGGAGTTCGAAATGCAACGACTCCAAGACTCTTCGTCATTCAAATATTTGAATTCCAATATGGAAAGTCATGCAATCGTGCTCCCAAGCATGTCCACTCACAGGATCATTCAATCAGTTCATGAGCCGAAGCGGCTCATTGGATTCCCTGCTGGAATCTATGTCAAACCCGATCCATAGGTCCTTCTTTCCCTGTCACGGCCTTTGCATACGACCGTTACTCTTTCCACAATGGGAAATGCATATACTTTTGGGTTTCAGGGTTTCATGATCCCCGATGTCAAGAGTTCCCTATTCTCTTGAATCCCCGATCTCCGATGAGCAAATTCACCGATATGGTCCCTTACGTGTTATCCCTCCTGGCTAAACTCCTGGCCCACGTGACCACTATATCACAAGACCGCAGTGTTATCTCCTGTCGGGTTTTCAGACTTTCCAATGTTGAAATGTACTCGTCCTCAGGATTTGCGATCCGCCGAATCCCGATATGGCGATATAATGACAGCTGGCCCTACAATGGACACTTTTCACTTGTCGGGACTCTGGACTTCGCAATTTCGAAGTGTATAGACTTCTTGTCCATGGGATTCTCGATTTCCCGATGGATGACTTTCCTTTCGGGAATTTTCCTGAATGCTCCGATTGCTGCCACGCGTCCTCCTAAGATGGACGGTTCTGATCACTTCTCGTGATTTCAGAGTTTCCGCTGCTAAAATATTCTGGCATCTTGTCCCTTCGATCTCTGAAACGCCGACGGGCTCCCGATCTTGCCCACGTGTCCTCCTATGATGGACAACTCATATTGATTCTGGTATTTTCACTATGAAAATTCCCGACCTCATGTCATCGTGACTCCCGATTTCACAAATGTCGATATCCTGATGGCCATGCCTCTCGTTGGGACTTCCAACCTCCTATTCACGAGGGCTTAACCCTCATGCATCTCTTAACAGATCCAACGGCTGTCGGGTTTCTAGCTAAGATCTAATGGCTCAGATCTTTCCCACGTCGCACACTCTCCCACTACTTCATGGATGTGGAAAAAAAATCAACGGTCCAGATGTTCTCATGGACCTTAGGGGTCTACAATCCCAATTTCCTCGCTATTCACGAAGATAGAGGAAAAGGGGCAAGGTATGTAACACCCTTGTTTCCTTCGCCAATCTAACGGTCGTGAATGGCCATGGGTCTTCCGACGGAATCTCGTTCGTCGATCGATACTTATCTCTACGTTGCTACTTCTTGGTCAGTCCAGTCATTTTTTACAAACTGGGGGAAACAGGGTGTTATAACCCTAAATTGCACCACACATGATTACCTGGCATCAGGCCAACTCATATCCCTTCATTGCCAAAACATCTGCTGAACAACCTCTGTGAAAATCCTCTTGGGTAAAGGCACACGCGCCCTAACCCACTATTGCATGCATGTGAACGCTGGAAGGCCTAGTACAGCCCGCGTTTACCTAACAAAACACAAAAATAGGAAATTTGTTGACGGGACAAAAGCTATGGGTCAGTTAACTGAAACTCTCGGCCATGCATGGCCGAGAGTTCGTCCAAAACCCTAGCTTCTTCTAGCCTATAAAAGAAGGGGTAGGGATACTATTTGGAGGATGAAAATTATAGCAAAGAAACTCTGCCCATTTTCCGAATCCATTGTCCCAACCCTTTACCATTTCCTCAAGCCTAAGGAGAATTAACGCAAAGCAGTTGGAGGACAAAAGAAGAGGAGGAGCCCAGGATCAGGATCAAGGAGTGGTGGCCGGTCTCGACTTTGATTGTAAGTTGATTCATTTTGAAAATAATAAAAGAATACTTTTCCCGTCCCAATGCATGAGTTATCTATGATTTGTGTAATTTATGCTTAATTTCTAACCCTCAAGTAGAAAAGTAGCATGCATGTGTAGTGTTTTGTCTTGATTGCAGGTTAACTTTGGAAGGAGCAGCGCAAATAAGCGGGCAAAGCGCAACGGAGGATCTACACCAAACATCAGTAAAAAGGTTAGTAGTTCCTTTCCATGCATGTATCGTGAAAGAGGGGTTTAAGTTGTGGGTGGTAGGTTAAAAAGTCATTTCTTTACGGTCAAAATCTGCATGCAAATATGACCCTAGTTTTCTAGTCCGTAGGGTATTTTTCCCAACAACAGAATTGGCGACCGTACTAGGGAAGATACTCTTTAGGGTTTCCGGATTTAGTTGAGGTTTTTGGGTAGTTTAAAGGATTAGATTTTATGTTTATTTGTTTGTATGTTTTCTGTTAGGTCAGAGCTAGTAGGGAACCTAGTTCTTTATACCAGTTTTTCCTTGACTTTTACTTCACGGTAATTATCGGGACACACAGAGGTACACGCGACCTGCAAAAGGCCTGCACGCGTGTACCCACGCCCTAATCTCTTGCAGCTCACGTGTGAACGCTAGCTGTAGAGGTTTCAATAGCGTGTAGGAGTCAGAGAGCTCAATAGGCAGTCCTCCTCTTCCCTGTCAGAATTATACATTCTCAGGGGGCTTTCTGGATCCTGTCTGAGTCTTGCTATTTCACAGTCTTGTTTCAATTTGCTTTGTTGTGTTTCATTATTTCTTGCAATTATTTTTCTTTTTTGTTAATAAGAAGCATCCAAGACTCTAAGAGACCCTGGTTATCAATACCAGAGGCCTCTTCCTGGTCTGGGCTGCCTGTGTTTATTTTTTGCCTTACATTTTATACATACACACGGCTTGTACAAGGTCAGCCCACGTGTACACGTGCTCTGGTGTAGCTCAGCACGCGTTCGAACGCGTGTTGTTTTAGTGACAGAGGCGTGCTTGACAGGTTGCTTTTCAATCAGGGTGGGGCAGTCATCCCCTCATGTGGTGAGGAGTGTTCCTCTCAGGTGTTTGAGCCCAGGGTTGAACAGTCAGTAGGTTAGGGCCTCTTACCCTTAGCCTGTTTTTTCTTAGTTGATAGTTGATAGAAAAGATAAAAAAGAAAATTTTGTTTTATGGTTTTTAGACAAGCTTAAGAGCTTGTGCTTTCTTGATTGTCATTGGGTGTCTTTGCTCTGATTCTTTGCAATCTGTGCTTTAAGCCAGAATTTTATTCTTTTTCTTGGTTTTAGGCTTGTCGTTATTTTCCCTTTGTTGCTTGATTAGCACGTAAATAAAAAAAAAAAAGAAAAAAAAAAATCTTTTCATTTTCTTCTTTGTTTGAAGATTGTGTTTCTGCATCAATAGATAGGGAGAAGTCTTTTTGTTCATAAGTTTTTTGCAGTGCATTTAGAGAATAAGTAGCTCGTAGTTGAGAAAAATTCCTTTATGTTTGCTGCATGAAATCTTAGAAAAAAATGAAAAGAAAAAGAAGTCTTTCTTTGTGAAAAGTTGTTGATTTTTGCATTTAGTAAAAGTCTTTTGTTTCCAACTTTTTTCATTCGTTTTTTCTTTGAGTCTTTACACATCATCAGTTTCACCTTCATACCCATGACATAAAAAATCCCATAAAAGCAACGCTAATTTAAAATCTATTAGACTTTTTGTTTGTAGGGTTCACAAACTAGTTTAGGACTAGGGCCTTGGATTAGGTTGGAGAGGAAACTCTCCAAGGCCACTCAAAACCAAACATTGGAGTCTGTGATAGGGAGTGTAAAAGTCCAGTTTCGTGGAAGTTATCCAGGACCCCCCTCTAACACAGGGGATAAACACGAGGTCGCGTGAGGAAAGGTAGCGGAGATAACCCCTCCAAAGCCGGACCAAGCGTAGTGGAGAACACATATCGAGGATTTGTTGTGGGATTTCGTCGTTTGCATTTGCCACGGGGCTTCGTGGATCTCGAATCTGTTCGAGGTCCTCAGTTGTCTTCCATACCATTAGATCTCAATACCCTTGACAAGTTTCGGGCTTGATACCCTGCTCATTGTGGTCTACCCGACTATCGACTGTACCCGCCTGGTGACTGTTCGTGTGCTGGCAAACTAGTTGCCAATCTTTTTAGGGACATACACAGGTGACTACGAGGGTATACCGCGGTACCTAGGACAGACATCGGGCCACGCTTTGTAGAGTATACCCAGAGGGTGCTTCCATATTCAAGTTTCACTTGCACCGGTAAGTTTCTCTAGTGTTGGTTGTTGTAACTGTTCTTCAAAATAGTTAGTGATTGCTTGTCTTATCTCTTAGGGGCTTCTTTTTAGTGTGTGTTACTGTTTGAACATGTAGAATACCTTAGCGTGTCTTGGATCTTCTCACACAGTGGAGGATCCCGAGCTCCGCCGGTCACGAAGGCTTTTGGGCCTGCCGTCGGTTATACTGGAGCCACCCCCGCCACCATTGAGGCGAAAGCTAGACCAACAAGGGTCTTTCGAAGCAACTGGGTTACAAACCATTGTGCCCGAACAACTCCCGGAGGAATCAATTGCCAGTCTTGGCTTGGTTGAAACCCCAACCACTGATACTTGGGCATCTGTCAGTGTACCAATACAATTTTATGAACGCCTGTCAGTGCCTCACACAGCTATGGAAACAAACATTGTTACTTCCTCTAGGAATTCTTCCATTCCCACCATCGTTGCTACCACAACAGAAGCATCTCCTAACTTGCCATCGTCGGTCCGAGCCACCATGGTCTCAGCCGCAACTATGTCGCACAGTGGACCGACCCCCTCTATCGCGGCGGCCATAACTCTCTTCACACCTAGTGCGATAAGCTCTCTGTTCCCGTACGGTATGCCTACTTCAGGCACAAGTCCTGCACTCACTCACTCCACTTTACAGACTTTGGGTCTGGGGGCAGGGAGCTCTAACGCTCCTCTGCAAGGCCAACTTGGGGGAATTCCTGTCCCTTTTAACGCTTTTCCTTACGTTGGAGGTCATATCTCCTTCGTCCCCTTCGCTTGGTGGTCTGCATCAATAGTTCGCTGGGCATCCTGCACACACGAGTTCATTTGGAGTCAGGAGTCAAGGAACACCGGCACAAACTATGTCGGTAGGTTCGTCACCGTTTGTTTGGAACGAGACGTTTGGTAACAACACTTTCACATCTACTGCTTTCCCCTCTGGGGGCACTCCCATTTTTGGACACTCTACTCCAGCGCGGGGTACTATTCCTGCGCGGGGGGCACATATAGCAGGACCTTGGAACTCAGGACAAGGATCCGTTCCCTCCTCTGGAATGTCGTTCTGGGGTAATTCTTTCCATAGTCAATGGAACCCTGGAAAGACTACTACGCCTCTTCCATCAGGACCAGCATGGGGTAATCCTTCCCAAAGTCCTTTAAACACGATGCATGCTCAACATCCGATGTCCTTTATGGGGAATCAGCCAATAATGTCTCCATAGATGCAAAATCCTTACGCTGGTCAGGGCCATGGTTTCTACCAGAATCCGAGCCAGTAGCCAAACTTTTCCTGGCAACCTGGTGCCAGTTAAAATCCAGGACCCTTTTTCCCAGGCTATCAGCAGCAACCCAAACTACCATTCCCGGCAACATTACACTTGCAAGATTTGACAAGGTTGTTAAATGATCCTATTTGTCACGATCCACGTTGGCCTCCTATGCCAATGAAGTTTCCTTCGAACATTCCAAAGTTCGAGGCCAAGCCTAACGAAGATCCAGGTGATCACGTGACTACCTTCCATCTTTGGTGTTCATCTAACTCATTGAAAGATGACTCCGTCCACTTGCAATTATTTCAACGCACTCTTATCGGGAGTGTCGCAAAATGGTACATCGAGCTTGATCGCACAAGATACTCCTCTTTTGGTGAACTGGCGATGGCCTTCCTTAACCATTTCCAGTTACCTGTGAGATACGATGCTGGCACAGAGCTGCTTGCCAATTTCGAACAGAGGACAACGGACCATATCTCTGATCATATCTGAGAGTGGAGACACCGAAAGAGTCTAATCAAAGTACCAATCCCACCAGCATTCCTGCTGGAGTGGTTCCTTAAGTCTTTAGTCCCACAATTATCCAAAGACGTCGTGACTTCAGGAGTTTTCTCCGAAGAAGATTCCATCATGAGGGCTCAACAGTTTGAGCTCATCTATTCTCAGTCTAGTTTATTATACAACATCCTGCAAGATGCACCACGATCGATACTGGATAAAACTAGACAGAGGGTTGGACCACATGCCGATGGTATTGTTGGCTCAACACAAACCAAGCCCACTGAGCAATTGACAAATAAATTGCAACAGTTATCTATACAACACTCAGCGGTCAACCAGACTACTACTTTGGCTGCTCCTCCTACCCAAACGTCGGAAGTACACTCTGTGCAATCGACTAACCCAAAGGCCACCCAGCAGCCTCAAGGGAAGAAAAAACAACGAAAGAAGGGTAAGGGGGAGAAAAAACCCACTGATAATGCTGGCGAGGGCACCACATAAAAATGGAAGGCGAGGTATCCGTGCAACTTGTGTGCGGAAGACCACCCGACCCATCTATGTCCTCAACTTGCAGAGGCCCAAAAGTTTGTCACACAGCAGCAACAGACAGTGTTGACTAATCCTTTTCAACATGGGCAAAATTTAACTCAAGCCTCTGCAAGCACGGAAGGGGGCATTCAAGGACCCCCTCCGTCTTCGAACAACCCCACGAATGTATATATGGTGAAAGGTGATGCTTTTATATCAACTAGAGCACATGCCTATAGTCAACCAAGCACTTCTGAGAAGGGAAAAGAAGTCAAACTCCCATCTCTTTCTCTACAGATTGAGAAGACGTTGGGAGAAACAATGACATGCATTCCAAAGGGTGCATTTAAAAAATATTCTCACAACCCAAACGCAAGGGCCGCCCAGAACTACTCTGTGGTGGAGGATTTATCACAAACCCCTTGTGCGATGTCTGCTTTGGAGGTCCTCCAAAGCTGCCCTACTCAGAGGAAAGCCTTGTTAACCGCTTTGGTCTCTACTGAGACTTGTAATATGGGTACCATCATGTTAGATACAACCGACTTAAAATCTCGTCTGCCTTACCACGTCGCGTTCTAGATAGTAGTGGCTCATCCCACGAAAAATTTTACACGGAATATCTTTCGCACTGTGTTCGACGAGGGCGCCTCGACATGCGTTATGTCATTAGCATGTTGGAAGGCCATCGGCCAGCCTGTTTTGTCTCCATCACCTACTCTCCTCACTGCTTTTGACGTTCATTCATTCCGACCACTTGGCATCATTCCTTCTTTCCCTGTGCGGTTAGGAGGCAAAACCGTGTGTGTCGAAGTAGAGGTAGTTGATGCTCCCCTTGACTATAATCTCTTGTTAGGATGGAGTTGGACTTATTCTATGCAAGTTGTGGTTGCTACAGTTTTCCGAGTCTTGTTGTTTCCACACGAAGGTCGGATAGTGACCATCGATCAACTGTCCTTCTCCAAACCTGACCCAGCTTTGGGGGCATCCACGGTCCCAATGATAGATAATCCTCAACCAGGTGTCGTTAACGTAGGAGTTGGTTTATGCCCATCCTTGATGGGTACCTTCGATTACCCACCTCCTCATGACAATGTCAAGTTTATATCTAATCACCACAAGGTTGAGATTTTTCAAGTTTCGTCGTTCCGTACGACTTACTTTGAGGATCCTTGGATTCTTCCTTCCCCATCAACCACGATGGATGAGACAGGGCACTTCGGCATGTCCACTCCCTTGTCGACCGCTGAAGTAGCGTACTCTTTAGTCCAGCAAGCTTCATCTAACCCTAATCCGACTCCCGCACAAGAGTTAGATCTGCTTCTAGAGCCTATTTGGGCTTAGAGTTCTCCTGCTAACATCGATTCGTTAGACTTAGTCTTGCCTTCTGACGAAGCAGTAATTGAAGCAATGACTAGTCTGGACAAACCTTGGGAAGATCTTCATCACAGATCATATTTTCTCCCAAAGTTAAGCCGAATCAAAGCAGGAGAATTCACCGTGACTATGACTGGAGATAGGTCTTGTCATACTAATCCCTTAGCTACACACAAGATCTATGTTGAGGGTAATATGGAAACCGTTGCTGAAACGATACCTATCAATATCTCCAGAACCCCTGGCGTCATAGATAATGTTTTCGTCGGAGCATACAGCTCCCCCGAGGAGATGCCAGGCATTGACCCACAAAGTGTCGATCATGAGCTAACTTTGTTGTTTTTCAAGCTCGCTTTGAGATCTGAAAGCAACATCCGGCGAGACTGCATTTATGCTTTTCGATCTCATCCGGATTAACTGAGAAAATTAACCATTGTGGAGTCTTCTTTAAGCCCTTTTCAAACTCCTTAAAGATGAAAAGATTGTTGAGTGACCTTATCTCTTCACACTCGTTAAATTGGTCCAGAAGAACGTTCCTTAAATGGGTCTCCTTTTAAGCCCTTTTTAGACCCTCTAAACATGAAAAGATTGTCGAGCGATCTTGTGACCTTTCACGCTCGTTAAACTAAAATTTGAAGTCACGTATGTCCGGCGGTAGTTTACCCCTTTTTCGGTTCGGACGGTCAACTATACGAACAAAGGAATACTCTATTGAATTCCCATTCTTTAGAAGAGTATCCTCAGGTATAATTTTATTCCTTTTTTGGGCCTGAGGGACTAAATTTATGAAAAAGAAACCCCCACGGAGTCCATAGTTAAGCTCTTTTCAGACTCCCTAAAATTGAAAAGATCGTCGAGTGACCTTATTCTTTCACACTCGTTAAAATGGTCCAGAAGAACATTCCTGACGAAGTCCATAGTTAAGCTTTTTTCAGACTCCTTAAAAATGAAAAAATAGTCGAGTGATCTTGTCCTTGTCACACTCGTTAAAATGGTTTTGAATTGTTGTCTAATTGGTGCTAGTTTATCCCTTTTTCAAACCAACTAGACTATTGTCGAAAAAGGTACCCCACTGGAGTCTCCTTTTATGTTTTTTCGGACTCTCTAAATATGAAAAACCACCGAGCTTACCTTCTTTGGGCTCGTTAAACTTACATCGAAGGACGTTACCATTGTGTGTTCTATCAATCGCTTTTGCATACCTTACCCATCAGCCTTGTAACAATTTGCTTCTACGTCTTAACACCTTTGGCCACTGGAGGATTTTTCCCGAGTATCATTTTACTAGAACGTCAGTCTTGTCCTTGTGCCTTGAGCTTGTATGTTTGCAGTCTTTGTTCCTCCATTGTAACATAATACTCCTTTATTCTTTTTCATAATCATCAAAAAGAACAAAAAAATCAAATATACCCCAAAAAGAGGATGGGAAAAGTATTTTCGTTATTGGCAGCATAATGAGTCACCCTTGGATGAAGCACATTTCTCTGTTTGATCATCAGACTATGGGATGTAGTACGACCTTAGGAAGCTTTTTCTCACTATATAGAGTTGTGTCCTCCACCGTTTGGTTACTCTTCCAAACATATGCAGAGTTTGTGTTGCCTCCTGCTTCGTAGACTTATGATTAACATATATGTTGTTTGATTCTTATCACTTGTCGTGCTATTATCCAAGGGAAGTTTGTCACTGAGCCTGAGTTGGCCCCTCTGCAATATGTCTCTTGTCTGCATACCCGGCCATCCTGAATGTCCAATCAATTCTTTGTTCGAAATCACTGAAGCCTTCAGTCTGATCATCAAGATTATCAAGTCCATAACCGATGAGCCGTTGAAGACCTCTGGGTAGTGCAGTCGTACATTCATATTACACTCCTACCCGAGTTTAGAATATTTTGAAGTTGTTGCTCGAGCTCTGAAGTACAGCCATCAGACCGAATTAGCTTATGGGAGGTGGATATTGTATATGTATATCTTTCTGATTTCGAGATGTAGCTCCGTTGTGTATTATTTGCGGATACTCTTTATAGTTATTTGACATGGATCTACAGTGTATTTGATTGGTAGCCATGGATCTATTTTATCCCGAGCATGGGTATGCCCGCCTCGGTGAGACATTTGTTATTTTGTAGACGACACCTCCTGGTTCTTGATCCTTGGGCTCACTCATTCATCATATCATTACAGATTGGCAAAATATTGGTAATGTATTTCGGCCATCAGATGCTCTTCTGACCTCACACATTAGGGGGCATCTGTTATAACCCTAAATTGCACCACACATGCTTACCTGGCATCAGGCCAACTCATATCCCTTCATTGCCAAAACATCTATTGAACAACCTCTGTGAAAATCCTCTTGGGTAAAGGCACACGCGCCCTAACCCACTATTGCATGCGTGTGAATGTTGGCAGGCCTACTACAGCCCACGTTTACCTAACAAAACACAAAAATAGGAAAGTTGTCGACGGGACAAAAGCTATGGGTCAGTTAACTAAAGCTCTTGACCATGCATGGCCGAGAGTTCGTCCAAAACCCTAGCTCCTTCTAGCCTATAAAAGAAGGGGTAGGGGTACTATTTGGAGGAGGAAAATTATAGCAAAGAAACTCTGCCCATTTGTCGAATCCATTGTCCCAACCCTTTAGCCTTTCCTCAAGCCTAAGGAGAATTAAAGCAAAGCAGTTGGAGGACAAGAGAAGAGGAGGAGCCCAGGATCAGGATCAAGGAGCAGTGGCCAGTCGCGACTTTGATTGTAAGTTGATTCATTTTGAAAATAATAAAAGAATATTTTTCCCATCCCAATGCATGAGTTATCTATGATTTGTGTAATTTATGCTTAATTTGTAACCCTCGAGTAGAAAAGTAGCATGCATGCGTAGTGTTTTGTCTTGATTGCAGGTTAACTTTGGAAAGAGCAGCGCAAGTAAGCAGGCAAAGCACAACGGAGGATCTACACCAAACATCAGTAAAAAGGTTAGTAGTTCCTTTCCATGCATGTATTGTTAAAGAGGGGTTTAAGTTGTGGATGGTAGGTTAAAAAGTCATTTCTTTATGGTCAAAATCTGCATGCAAGGCTGACCCTAGTTTGCTAGTCCGTAGGGTATTACGGTCAAAATCTGCATGCAAGTCTGACCCTAGTTTGCTAGTCCGTAGGGTATTTTTCCCAACAACACAGGGTGTTACAATTCCCTCCCCCTTAAGAGGAACATCGTCCTCGATGTTCTTATCTACTAACATGAATTGCATGTACATAAGTAAACAAAATTGGATATGCCTGTCTCATGGCATCCTCCATTTCCCATGTAGCCTCATCTGGGCCAAAATGCTTCCACTGCACCTTGACTTGAGCAATGGTTCGGTTACGGAGTGGGGTTTCCTTTCTGTCCAATATGCATTGGGGTTCTGGTAGAAATTCTCCCTCCAGTTCCACCTGGATCACAGACCAGTCAATTATATGATTAGCATCATGTACATATTTCTTCAGTGATGAAACATGAAAAACATTATGTGCTTTTACTGTGGGAGGAAGTGCTAGCCGATAGGCTACAGGTCCCACTTTATCTAGAACCTCAAAGGGTCCACAATACCGGGGTGCCAACTTGGTACAAGCTCCCATTTTCAAAGAACTCCTTCTGGGCTTAATTCTGAGATATACATGGTCTCCCATTTTGAACTCTCTTGGAGTTCTCTTTTGATCAGCATAACTTTTCTGTCGATTCTGAGCGACCTTCAGATTTTGTTTTATTTGAGTCACTTGTTGTTCCATTTCTCTCAGGATGTCGGATCCAAAAGAAATCCTATTTATAGGATTACTCCAGCTGATTGGAGTATTACACGGCATACCATAGAGGACCTCGAAGGGACTCATCTTTAAGGATGCTTGGTAGTCGTTGTTGTAGGTGAATTCTACCAATGGCAGGTAGTCTTCCCATTTCCTGGGTTGATGCATTACATGCATCCTTAACATATCCTCTAATATTTGATTCACTCTTTCTGTCTGTTCGTCATTTTGAGGGTGATAGGCAGTACTAAACAACAATTTGGTCTCTAAACCCGCCATCAGTGATTTCAAAAAATTTGAAGTAAATTTTGTGTCTCTGTCAGATATTATCTCTCTCGGCATACCGTGCAATCGGAACACCTCTTTCATGAATATTTGGACGATATCTATCGCCTTGCAGGTTGATTTGACGGGGATGAAATGAGCATACTTGCTCAGTTTATCCACTACCACCATAATGGCATCATTTTGTTTGGTTGAAGTTGGTAATCCAGTGACAAAATCCATGGAGATGGTTTCCCATTTCCATTATGGGATGGGTAAAGGGTGTAATAGTCCTGTTGGGTGTCGATGTTCTGCTTTAACCTGTTGGCACTCTATACATTGGGCCAAAAATTTGGCTATGTCTTTCTTCAATCCAGGCCAATAAAATTGTTTCCGGGTGGCAGTGATCATTTTCTGGTATCCTAGGTGACCAGTGTATGGTCTTTTATGTAGTTCATCCATGATGAACCTCTTCAAGTCGTCACGATTTGGA
>ML781834.1:431025-444914 GCA_009831015.1 Picea engelmannii
CCTCCTAGCTAGAGAGGTATTTACAGGTAATGGACTTGAGCACAAAACATACCATTTACCCGGTAGCATCAATATAGTCATCTAGACTATTTCATGACTAGATCATGAGCATCACCATCACCATCAGCTACATCATCTCTTGAAGCCATACTTCATCTGAGTAATTAGATAAGATGTTGGATAAGTCACTCTCACCATAGAGTGATACAAGAGAAGTAAAAGCTCTGAACTGTTTTCTGTCTGGAAAATATATGTTCATCACTCATCTGAATGATCATTATCTCCAATAAACTGTTGATAGTCTTCAAAGCAATTAGAACAAGGATAGAACACACCTGTGTCTATTCATAGTAGTACATAACTACAATCCAGTGGTTCACTACCACATCAAGTAATACACAAGTACTTGATTAGCAACGTATGGTTGTGAACAATGAAACATATTCACCACAGTAGTCCTCATCTATTGTCATACAGTCTTCATAACAAACATCTGATAGCAACCTGCATAGAAACAATGTTATGATATAAACTGATTTGTCTGGGCCAATCCTTCACTCACATCTGTGAGTTCTGAAAGAATATCTGCCACCACAGTAGTCTTCATCTACTGTCATATGATCTTCATAACAAACATCTGATAGCAATTTGTACAGAAACAATTTATGATATAGATTGAATTATCTGGGCCAATCTTTCACTCACATCTGTGAGCTCTGCAAGAATATATGCCTCACGAACAGTGGAACATATCCACCACAGTAGTATATCTCTACTGTCTGGAGACAGGTAGTCTCCGTAACAATCATCTGATGCCATCTTGCATAGAAAAATATTGTTAAAGATAAACTAAATCATCTGGGCCAATCTTTCACTCATGTTTGTGAGATCTGAAAGAATATTTTCCCTCATCAGAAATGGACTATATGCCATATTCTTCACAAACAAGGAAGAAGGATTATTTCTGATTTCTGAGCCTGGACCATTTCTCACCCTGGGCCATTCTTCATACACTAATTAAAGTGCACCCTGGACAGAATGTATCAATGCTAAGAAATGTTTAGACCATTCCTCCTACACTAATTAAAGTGCACCCTGGAGAGAATGTATAAACCCTAAGGAATGATTGCCCCTGATTGTTGAGCCTGGACTATTCCCCACCCTGGGCCATTCCTCCTACACTTATCAAAGTGCACCCTGGAGAGAATGTATAACCCTAAGGAATAACTATCCGGACCATTCCCCACCCTGGGCCATTCCTCCGACACTAAACAAAGTGTAAATTGGAGAGAATGAGTCTTTCTTAAGGAATGTTTGCCCTCCATCAACCTCCAAAACGGACCATTCTTCGAAACTTCTCACAACTGTGAACTTCGAAAGAATGACTGCCCGGCAAGGCGGACCACTCTACTTGACCACTACTCAGAGTGACTACCAAGAAGAATGACTGTCCTAGACCACTCCCCATGTTAACCACAATGGGAAGTCATTGTCTATGAAACATCAACAATCAATCTGCCTCCCATGTTAACTACAATGGGAAGTCACTGTCCATAAAAAATCTCAATCCACTTTCCGAGCAGGAATGAATCTGTCCAATCTGGACTATTTTTCAATTACAAAGATAAATAATATTTTCAGTGTTCTCACCTAACTTGGAGAGTCATTTCTTCCTTTTCCAATAAGAAGGAAGTTGTTTCCATGAGCTCCAGCTTGAGTATGCAAACTTGTTCATCTTGGATTTCTGCTTATCTACTTATCTGTGGAGATATGTGTTGGAGAAATCATTTTCTCCTTTCTAGATTTTATCATGGATAATGTAATGCTTGTACTTTAGTCTGGAACACTTGTGAAGGCTTCATGTAGATCTGAACAATAGAGTATATCATAGTTGGAGAAACGGGAACATATCCAAGTGGCACTTCGTCTGTCATCATGAGATCTGATCTTCTGAGTAGTCATCTTGATGTTATAGAAAATATTCACCACGCTTCTGTTGTGCACTAGAGGTTCTTCACCAAGTTATCTTCTTCTTATCTTCATACAAGAGTCTCTTTCTGGTATGCCTCAAAGTCTTGAGATTGCTCTTCATACGCTCTTTATTCAATTTCTATGGAGAATATTCTTTGCATTCATCTGATGTAGAATTCCAACTCATGGATGTTGTGGATGATATAATGACTCATGCAGTGATATGTCTGGTGTGGTAGAACAAGTAATCATCTGGGAGAACCTCTGGTTCTAGATCTCGTAATGCTTTCATTCAGAAGTCTTTCATACATTGTTCTTCATCAAGACTTTCAGTTCTTCTGCTTGATTGCTTCTAGTGAGTTCATAACAGGCTGGTAATTTTGTGATTCTAGATACAGTGACTGGTTGTTCTGGTTCCTCTTTCTTTCTTGGAATCCTCATGTTCTTCTTCATGTTTTTCCTTTAGCTCTTGGGTGCATGGAGTTTCTTATAGATTCCATGCCCTGGAGATTCCACTTCTTCCTTTCATCATAGGATCACGGATCTAGCTGGACAACTAGGAATACTTTAAGGCTTCTCTTCGAAGAGGTCTTCTTTTGCGGTTGAGCTGAACACGTACTATCTTTTCATGGTTGCTACCATGTGTTGGCGACGAAAGTCACTCCCGGATTGCTATCAGGAGTAGAGCCCGACGCCCATCAGTTTTATGTCATGGTTTGTTTATAGATGGGGTGATCGAATGGAAGCCAACTCAAAACGATATCATTCCAACTCCAAACTAGGCCAGGCATGTATAGGTGAGTGAGGTCTTTATAAACTTTAGACAGTGAGTTGTAGTAAAGGGTGAACAGGCAGAGGACTTATATGGGAAGAGTGTGAAGGTCTGTTATAAACATCAGGTTCCTAACAGACTGTAGAAGAAGGCATCCAAACGCAAGGTCGTCTTGCACTTAAATACAGAAAACCAGAGAATAAAATAATGCAATGATAAATCATTTATCACAACAGAACTGCAATAATTCGCGCGACTCAGTCTATCACGAACTCTCTTAGCATGAGACGAAAATTAGATGGAGTGAGAAAAACTGTCTGTCATAAAACAAGTTATCTCATATACAGATGCATATCCAACAAACTAGAATGTCTGTTAAACTTTACAGTAGGGAGCTCTGCTCTACCATCGATCCTTACAAAATGGCAAAAATGCCTACATATACTCCTCCCCTCCTCTCGTCCAGTGGAGGCGTCTCAAAACCTTCAAAGGGTGACATCTCCTCAATCAAATATGTCCTTTGTTCCCCTATAATACGCCTCTTTAATTCAACATGGCTCATGCCAGGGTGGTAGCTGAGCCCTTTGAATGTTGAATTGGCGTGTGCAGGTCCTTCTGGTGAGTTGAAGACTCGGTGTGACCTTCCTGGAGAGAACCAGTACAGGGGACCTTTTCGGGTAGACTTTCGGTCGGGATCTCCATACTCTGTAATAAATGAGTGATGTGAGTTTCGAGCCATCCTCTCTTTTCTTCATTAATCTCCAGCAGGTACTGGGATTTAGCCCGCATCGAATTGGTACTTGGGACATCACCGTGCCTTCCTGCTTTCAGGATTGTTTTAAATCCCCTCTTCTGAGCCGAAGCAGCTCCTTGGATTCCCTCGGGAATCACTGTTGCAACAACCCGATCCACGGGTCCTTTCTAATCCCTTCACGTCCTTCAGCACCTGACCATGGTTATCCCTGACTCTGTATCGGGGTTCGGGGTTTCACGGTTCCTACTGTCGAGAACTCCTTACCTCTCCAATCCCCGATTTGCGATGAGCCCCTTTCACGCACGAGCCCTCCTGAGCTTAACTCCTGTCGCATATGACCATGCCTCCGCGACCGTGGCCTTACCCTCCTATCGGAGTTTTGGCACTTGTGATGTCACGATTCACAAGTCCTCCAGACTCGTGAATCTTTGATCCTCGATGGCTCCTTCCGTGCTAGCCCTCCGACTAGGCCCTGGTCCAAATGACCGCTACCATATGCCTTCAGCCATATAGCTTTCCATCGGGGTTTCGGGGTTTGCAACGTCAATGTGCACGCATCCTCTGGACTCGCGATTCTCCGATCCCCGATGGATCATGGTCGTTGACCTGTCAACGGTCCCTTCCCCGTCGCGAAATCCTGCCACCTATCCTCCGTCGACTTCTGTGGCCCCGTACTCTTGGTATCGGGATATCGCGTATCGCGATATCGCAGTGTTTGATGCAACGGTTCCTTCACCTCGAAGAAGCCCAAGTTTTCGATGAGCTTGACCTCCGCCCAGTCGACAACTGGCTCTTACGCTATGGTGCTCCTCTCAGTCACACCATGACTGACAGTTGTTCCCCACTGATCGGGGCTTCGTGGATCGCAATTTTGAAGTGCACGAATCACTCGTCCCCAGGATCCCCGATATCCCGATGGCTTCAACTTCGATGGATGCTTCCCTGTCGGGACCCTCCCCGATAACGCTGATCTCCTACCATGCATCTTTTCCAGATGGACGGTCCCTATTAAGTCTCGGGGATTCGGGACTTTCGTTGTCTTGTTTCTATTTCTTGTCCCGAGACAAGAAATATTGCTAACATTAGGCTCCATGGGGGATAGAGTCGTCCCTGCGATGCTCTAAGAACTCCTTCCGCAGCTTCAGTGCCTGGCTGTTGGGCTATGGAGTCACTTATTAGGCCGAAAACATACAAAAAGAAACTAAACAAGAACTAAAAGAAAATATTTACAAACAGAGGAGCCGTCTAAGGCTCAAATAAAACACTTTTTCAGAAAATGCCCATTCACTGGGCTGTTGAAAACCTCTTCACCCTCCAGATCTTGCAACCCATATGTGTTGTTGGAGAAAATCTCAAAGATTTTAAAGGGGCCGATCTAGAGGGCGTCGAACTTGTTGTGCTTGCCTTTATCCTGTCTGGGTGCGTCCCACTTAAATACCAAGTCCCCAATCTCGAACTCTTTTTTCTTGACCTTTCTGTCGAAAGCCTGCTTGATCTTCTGCTGATGACTATAAGCTGCATCCCTCACTTGTTCTCTGATCTGCTGCACTTCCACTATCTGATGAATTCTTTTGATCATATGATCTGGTTCTCTCTCGTAGTCTTGAAAGAACTTTTCCACAAGTAAGGCAAGCTGAGTAGGGAAAACTGCCTCTTCTCCATAGACTAATTGAAACGGCGAAGTGCCCAGAGACTTCTTCGTCATGACATGATCGGCCCACAGAGTGAATTTCAACTTTGAATCCCAGGCTCTTTTGTTATCCTCTAACATTCTTTTGATGATCTTTATCAGGCTTTTGTTAGAGGATTCCGCTAAACTGTTGCCCTGGGGATAGTAGGGGGTGGAGTGAATTAGAGAGATCTAGAACTGCTCACAGAACTTAATTAGAGGTTCAGATTTGAAAGAAGCAGCATTATCGGTAATGATTCTGCTGGGACAGCCAAATCGGGCTATTGTATCCTCCAGGAAGCTGATAATTACTTTGTGTGATGCGCTTCTGGTGGGGACAACTTCTATCCACTTGGTGAAATAATCTGTTGCAATCATGATCCATTTGTGCTGACCACTTGAGGGAGGATGAATTTCTTCGATGAAGTCCAACCCCCACTGTTGAAAAGGTGCCGAAGCTACTATGGGTTTTAATGGCAGCGACTTGAGTTGTTGCTCCTGAGAACTTTTGACATTTGGTGCAAGCTCTGATCTCCCTGCAAACATCGGGGAATAAAGTGGGCCAGTAATACCCAGCTCGGAGTATCTTATGGGTTGTGGTCTTCCAGAAATGATGACCTCCGCAAAGGCCGCTATGAAAATCAAACGTAACCTTCTGGGCCTCCTGCGGGTTCAGGCATCTTAGAAATACCCCTAGAGGGTCTTTCTAGTACAAGGTTTGGTCAATGAGGCAATACCTGACTACCTTGAGCTTAAGATCCCTCGCTTTGCTTTTTCCCATTCCATCGGGGGGCTTCAATTCTTGCAAAAAATACAGAATGTCATGATACCAGGCACATTCTTCCAGCGATAAGCCATCTTGAGAGCCTTGGTTGGGCGATTCAGCTTGCTGAGATCCTAGGCAAGTATTGATGAAACTAACTCCCAAGGCTTCGCAGTTGGATTCAGCCAGTAGCTGGGCTAAGCCTTGCCCCTTAACCAACTTGGTGGGTTTTATTTCTAAGTCAAACTCCAGAATTTTTGCGATCCATCGACCTCTTTTCCCATCTACGTCGGGTTGCACAAGGATGTCCTTCACAAAAGCTGAAGGAACATATGTTGTTACTTTTGAATGCAAGACATAGACTCTGAAAGCCTTAAGAGCTTTCACTAAGGCATAGGCCTGCTTCTCCATGATTTCATATCTGCTCTCTGTGGCTCTTAACGCCCTGCTGAAGAAGGCGATGGGCTGCTCATGCCCTTCCTCATTTTTCTGCAATAAGACCGTCGCCACTGTATCAAAAGAAGCAAAGGAGAAAACTAGGAACTCTTTGGAATAGTCAGGATTGATAAGCACAGGTGCCTCAGTCAATGCCTTTTTAATTTGGTCAAAAGAGGCCCTGGGCTCAGCGGTCCATTTCACTTCGTTTCCCTTCCTTAGCATGGTCGTGATGTGTTTCACTAGCTCGGTAAAATTTGAGACAAACCTCCTTAGAAAATTAATTTTCTCCAAAAAGGCCTGAACCTCTTTTTTAGACCTGGGAGGTGACAAGGCTTGAATTGCCTCCACCCTGCTGGGATCAATTCTCACCCCTGCTGTCGATACTATATTTCCCAATACTTCCCTTCCTGCATAGCAAACAAAGATTTCTTGGGGTTCAGGGATAGGCCAAACCTTCGACACTTCAAGAAGACTCTCTTCAGATGACAGCGGTGCTCCTTGTTTGTCCTGGAGAAGACCATGATATCATCTAGATAGATCACTACGAACTGGTCATTTTCCCCGATGAAGGCTATATCCATGGCCCGCTGAAATGTTGCTCCTGCATTCATCAACCCAAATGGCATTTTGGCATACATGAATGTGCCCCATGGAGTGGTGAAGGTTGTCTTCTCCCTGTCCTCAGGCATGACCGATATCTGATTATAGCCAGAAAACCCATCGATCATGGATATCCTGGAGGCACCAATTACCCTCTGCAGTATGTGTTCCATCTTAGGTAGGGGGTAATTGTCTTTCTTTGAGCTTCTATTGAGATTCCTGAAATCAACACAGAGTCTAATTTCTCCACTCTTCTTTCTTACTGGGACCAAATTGGCCACCCATTCAGAATATCTCAAGGGGACAATAATTTGGGCATCTAACAATTTCTTCACTTCTTTCTCCATGACAGGTAGCAACATGGGATTTATCTGTCTCAACTTCTATCTGAATGGTTTAGCCTCTTCCTTTAGTGGGATCTTGTGCTCAATGACAGATGTGTCATAGGTCTTGAGGTATTCATACATCCATGCAAACACATCAGCGAACTCCTTTAGCAACTCAGTATATTCGTCCTTCTGTTCTCTGGTCAAACTGCTTGACAATTTGACAAACCTAGGCTTCTCCTGTGAACCAATGTTGCATTCGGTTGTTTCGGTATCTTCATTTGAGACCCTGCCCTTTACTAGCACATCATTCTCGTTGAACAATCTTTCTAAAGGGACAAGTCCTCTCGGAATGTGATTACTAGGCAGTTGAATGATCTGATGATTTTATTTAAAAACTCTTCAGGACGAGGGTCACCTTCCAAATCAGGATCTTGGTCAATATGAAACACAGAAAATTCGTCCACTGATTGGAGAAACCTTTCAAGTTCAGAATCATCCGAGAACACCTTCCAATGCTTGACATTGTCTGGCACCGAGGGCCTATATCTTATATCAACATCATTTTTTATCATAGGCGGCAGAGGAAATTTGAGCAAACTAGCTGAGACAGCTAAAGAATCGGCCAAAGCATTTTCTCCCCTCGGAATGAAAGAAATTGTAAAAGCCAAGAAAAAATTATCAATAAGGTCCCATACTTCATTCCGATAATTCCTGAGCCGAGGATTATGGTCACGATAAGTATTCCTTATCTGCTGAATAATCAACTCAGCATCACCGAATATTGTTATCTCTTCAATTCCCATTTTCTTTGCGGCCCTCATACCCAGAACAAGAGCTTCATACTCTGCCACGTTGTTGGTGACTTTGAATTCCAGCTTGTATGACAGGGATACAACTTCTTGACAAGGTGATATGAAAACCACTCCAGCGCCAGCTCCTTCGCTAGAAGAAGCTCTGTCAAAAAACATCTTCCACACAGAGGATCTGTGGGGGGAAATCGGGTGATCAGGGCTGGGGTGTTTTCTGATTAGTAAGGAGCTTTCAGAGGCATCGATAAGCTGCAGTAAACTAGACCCCAAGTCGGTGTCAAGTGCAAAGATGGGGTGATTGGTAGGGTCTGCTTCATCACTGACAATATAGACCAGCTAGGCTTCTCCGTATAATCTCCTTTGTTCCCCTCCGAAGACCGGAATGGTGGCATATGTGAGATCCATCTGTAGTGTCCCTCCAAGCTTTTTGATCCATGATCTAGACAACAACATACCAAATTTAGGGGGGACGTCAGCTACCACAATATCCATGACCACACTTTTCATGGGCAGCTGAAACAGGGAAACCACCAGGTCTTTGATGACTCCTAGACAATGCACTCTCCTTGAATCGAAAGAATATAAATCATGATAATTCCTTGTCACCTCCAGTCCCAATTCTTCCATGACTATTTTTGGCATAAGGTTATGGGAAGCCCCCGAATCCATGAGGCAGTTATGCAGTACTTTATCATGTATGTTCAGGGATGTGTAGAAGGGGGGGGACGAGTCATCTCTGTCTTCTACCATGGGGCCTAAGATGATTGTTGGCTCCTCATCTTGAAGGTTTACTGAGTCAGAGGGGGGATGGGGGGATTCAGATTGTAACAGCTTGGAGAGGGACCTTTTGAAGTCCTCATTTTTAACTAGCTCAGAGAGAGGTACAGGAATCCTAATCTTCTGAATCTCATGCTCAAAATTGAAGGAGGGGGTAGGTTTAGGAGCTTCCCTTACCTCAGTGACAGGCTCTCTGGTTGCTGGTGAAGCACTCTGAGTCTTCTTTTCTTTAGTTGTGGCTGCTGAAGTTTTAGTAGGCCTCTCTGCTATGAGGGGCTGGTCTGAGCTGTCGAGGTCTCCTTCTTTCCTTCCCGATCTGAGATTATACCTATTAGAAGTGTGACCGACCCTCTGTTCTTTCCCCAACTCATGAATTTGAGCACTCATCAGTGATTCTTCATACGTGGACTGTGTCAAATGAGGAAAAGGGGGAGCTTCCTCAATACAGTGAATTTCAGGGCCAAACTCATCTATCTCCTCTCTCTCCTCATGATCAACTAGGTTATTTTGGAGGGGGGCTTGAACCCTTTGATCTTCTCTGTCCTTCCCCCTTTGTTCCCTCGGGAAAACCTGAGGCATATTGTTAGCAGGTCGTCTGAAACCTCTATTATCATTGTTTTGGGGATTTATGTACATGGGCTTCCCTTCTAATTCCAACCTTTCGATCTTGTCAGCAATCGATTTTATTGCTCTAGCTGTCTCATCTATATGATGGGGTAGGGGAGAGGAACTGGATGAGGAAGCTTCAGGCCTGTTCTTGGGCGTACTTCTATCACCTGTGTTTCTGAGTCGGTTGACAGCCAATATGTTAGATTCGACCTCCATGGCTGCATCCTGCATGTGGGCTAGCGTAGCAGCTCTTCTCTCTCTCAGCAGTAGGCAAAAATCAGGATCAAAAGCGCTGGAGTAAGTGATCATTGCAGAGGCTTCGGAGGGTTTTATCTCAGCAGGGATTATGTTGTACATTTTATCAAATCTCTTGGAGAAGTCGGGAACAGACTCTCCTTATTTTCTCTTCAACGACCCAAACTCTGTCATGTAATACATGAAATCCTTCTTATCTCCCCATTACCTCAAGAAAGTATTATCCATGGCGTCAATTCCAGCAATAGATCCAGGAGCTAATCCTCTAAACCATTTCCTTACCTCACCATCTAGGCTATGGACAAAAACCCTCATCCAGACATCTTCATCTCCAATGTTTATATTTCAAGTAATCTCCAGCAGGGAAAGGATTCGTGGGATTGGGTAAGATCAAGGGAGTGTACCTAGCAGCAACTATGGTGTCCATTCTATTCAGAGGGGGATTAGCACCGGCCATAGTAATATTAGGTGGAGAAGAATTTGGAGGAGAAGGAGTTCGTGAAGGGGCTATCGAAAATGAATCTCGGAGTGGGGTGGGGAACAAGAGGTGATTCAAGGAACGGGATACCGAGCTCAAGTCAGTAGGTGCTCCTCCTTGTGCAGGAGTGGGGAAATCTTCTGTGGTTGTGGGTCTATGCCAAGGTACAACTTCAGAGGAGAGGGGAGTGACAAGGATTTCTCCCTCCAATCCCAGACCAGGAGGGGAAAACTCAGCAGGAACACTCCCAAAATTCAGGAAACGGGAAACTTGTGAAGGAGGTCTATCAAGAAACTGAGGGGGAGGAAACGAAGTTCTTACAAAAGGAGATGGCGGATTACCTGCTTCGGCGGTGGAAGCTTCCTCTTCAGGGGCCTTTCCTTTTCTGAGAACCACCTCTGGATCGGTTTCAGGTGTAGCTAGGGGCAGCTGAGGATGAGACTGCATGTGTTTGCCTCTGAA
Organism: Picea engelmannii; assembly: GCA_009831015.1. NCBI lineage: Eukaryota > Viridiplantae > Streptophyta > Pinopsida > Pinales > Pinaceae > Picea > Picea engelmannii. The sequence continues at coordinate 441,712 of ML781834.1, forward strand.
AGCCACAATTGATAGAGCAGGTTCTCCCCAGTGGAGTCGTCACAATGGAGTCACCAGGTGCACAGCAGCAATCTCAATAGTTATGATCTCTGATGCACCTTCTGAATCAGCTAATCATTGTCGTTCAATCCTGGGGAAAATATTCAACTTCGTCCCCGGCAACGGCGCCAGAAATGTTGGCGATGGAAGTCACTCTCGGATTGCTATCAGGAGCAGAGCCCGACGCCCATCAGTTTTATGTCACGGTTTGTTTATAGATGGGGTGACCGAATGGAAGCCAACTCTAAACGATATCATTCCAACTCCAAACTAGGCCAGGCATGCATAGGTGAGTGAGGTCTTTATAAAATTCAGACAGTGAGTTGTAGTAAAGGGTGAACATGCGGAGGACTTATATGGGAAGAGTGCGAAGGTCTGTTATAAACGACAGGTTCCTAACAGACTATAGAAGAAGGCATCCAAACGCAAGGTCTTCTTGCACTTAAATACAGAAAACCAGAGAATATAATAATGCAATGATAAATCATTTATCACAACAGAACTGCAATAATTCGCGCGACTCAGTCTATCACGAACTCTCTTAGCATGAGACGAAAATTAGATGGAGTGAGAAAAACTGTCTGTCATAAAACAAGATATCTCATATACAAATGCATATCCAACAAACTAGGATGTCTGTTAAAATTTACAGTGGGGAGCTCTGCTCTACCATCGATCCTTACAAAATGGCAAAAATGCATACATATACTCCTCCCCTCCTCTCGTCCAGTGGAGGCGTCTCAAAACCTTCAAAGGGTGACGTCTCCTCAATTAAATCTGTCCTTTGTTCCCCTGTAATACGCCTCTTTAATTCAGCATGGCTCATGCTAGGGTGGTAGCTGAGCCCTTTGAAAGTTGAATTGGCGTGTGCAGGTCCTTCTGGCGAGTTGAAGACTCGGCGTGACCTTCCTAGAGAGAACCGGTACAGGGGACCTTTCCGGGTAGACTTTCGGCCGGGATCTCCATACTCTGCAATAAATGAGTGATGTGAGTTTTGAGCCATCCTCTCTTTTCTTCATTAATCTCCAGCATATATTGGGATTTATCCCGCATCGAATTGGTACCTGGGACATCACCGTGCCTTCCTTCTTTCAGGATTGTTTTAAATCCCCTCTTCTGAGCCGAAGCGACTCCTTGGATTCCCTCGAGAATCATTGCTGCAACAACCCGATCCACAGGTCCTTTCCAATCCCTTCATGTCCTTCAGCACCTGACCATGGTTATCCCCGACTCTGTATCGGGGTTCGGGGTTTCGTAGTTCCTGCTGTCGAGAACTCCTTACCTCTCCAATCCCCGATTTGCGATGAGGCCCTTTCACGTGCGAGCCCTCTTGAGCTTAACTCATGTCACATATGACCATGCCTCCGCGACCATGGCCTTACCCTCCTATCGGAGTTTCGGCACTTGTGATGTCATGATTCACAAGTCCTCCAGAATCGCGAATCTCCGATCCCTGATGGCTCCTTCCGTGCTAACCCTCCGACTAGGCCCTGGTCCAAATGACCGCTACCATATGCCCGCAGCCATATAGCTTTCCATCGGGGTTTCGGGGTTTGCGACGTCAATGTGCACGCATCCTCCAGACTCGTGATTCTCCGATCCCCGATGGCTCATGGTCGTTGACCTGTCAACGGTCCCTTCCCCGTCACGAAAGCCTGCCACCTGTCCTCCATCGACTTCCATGGCCCCGTACTCTTGGTATCGGGATATCGCGTATCGTGATATCCCAATGTTTGATGCAACGGTACCTTCACCTCCAAGAACCCTGATTTTTCAATGAGCTTGACCTCCGCCCAGTCGACAACTGGCTCCTGCACTATGGTGCTCCTCTCGGTCCCACCATGACTGACAGTTGTTCCCCAACTAATCGGGGCTTCGCGGATCGCAATTTTGAAGTGCACGAATCACTCATCCCTGGGATCCCCGATATCCCGATGGCTTCAACTCCGATGGATGCTTCCCTGTTGGGACCCTCCCCGATAACGCTGATCTCCTGCCATGCGTCTTTTCAAGATGGACGGTCCCTATTAACTCTCGAGGATTCGGGACTTTCATTGTCTTGTTTCTATTTCTTGTCCCGAGACAAGAAATATCGCAAACACCATGGATATATACATTTTGTCATCTTCAATGGATCATAGGATTATCTCCCTCCTAACCCTTGCTTTATGTAAGAGTGCATATATTTGGCTCCCTCCATCTGATAGAGTCCATACTTCCATCTACATCCTTATTGTCTTCTGCAATATATAATTGGCTCTTCTGTCTGACAGAGTCCACGCTTCCGTCTTGTTGTCTTCTGCAATATATAATTGGCTCTTCTGTCTGACAGAGTCCACGCTTCCGTCTTGTTGTCTTCTACAAAACGTCATAAGTCTTTTTCTAATTTCCTCTTGATTGTTTGACTTCTTTCTGTCTTTGCTTCTACTAAGTTTCTTCATGATTGATTCGACTTAATAGCTTCCACATGATTTGTATCTCATATTTTCATGTGTATTATCTGATGATATCTCTTTTCATCTTGTTTGTTCTTCCATAGGTATAGTTCCTTTTGGAGCACATTATTTTCCAAGAGATAGATATACAAGATATGTACAAAGACAATGCAAACAAGATATGTATAGAAAATAAGAAGGGTGTTGTTACCTTTTAGTAGAATAAGTCTCTTCCATCCTGCTTAGTCTTCTTTGTAGGTTCCTTTTCTTCGACAACTGATGCTTCATGTTTCTCTTTCCTTTTCTTTAGCTCGGGACACTAGTTCCTGTAGTGACCATACTTTTGACAGTTGAAGCAATATATTTCTGAAATATATTTTCTTTGTTTTGGCTTCCTTCTTGAATCAAACTTTCTTTTGTCCTTGAAGTTCTTGAATCTTGTTGTGAAGGCTTGATCATCGTACTTCTCTTAAGGTTTCTCTTTTGCATTGATCCTTTGAGCATAGCAAGTCCAAAGTTCTTCAAATGTCGGGTACTCCTTCCTTGTGTTCATGCTTGCGGCAAATGCATCCCATGTCTTGGGAAGACCATTGAGTACTATGTTCACCAATTCCTTTTCTAAAGTGATCTCTTGAATAGCTTGTAGTTGATCTCTTAACTGGGAGATCCTTACAAAGTATGATGTTATGATGTCATCATCATTCATCTTCATGTCATAGAGCTCATTCT
>ML781834.1:455594-486482 GCA_009831015.1 Picea engelmannii
GAGACCCAACTTGCTATACTCGGACCTCGTCGAGGACATGCACTGAAAAACGATCAAGAGCAGCCTGCTCTGATACCACTGATCCGGATTATTTTCGGCACGAAATGAGAGCGGAGATATAATAAAGAAATGCACAGAGATATCTCGTATATCCAATAATATAACATAAATATATTAGAGATGCAACCATAAACACAGAGATACAGTAATACACGATTTCTATTAATGAATGAAATGTACAAAGACTGTAAAAATACAAAGTGAAAGACTCGCTAGAATGGTGGCAACTTATCTCTGAGAAGAGATGTGACGGCTACTCGCATTCTGAAGAAGATGATTACAATGAGGCTCGGAAGGCCCTTTTACAATAGACAGGAATGCCAAAATTCCTAGACATCCAAAAACCTAACCCTAGGAGATGAAGCGCCAAAAGTCATGTGGGCCCCGTTTGGGTAAGTGTGTACATCAACTTCCCGGGGTCGTAACTTTTGCATACGATCTTCGTTTTAGGCGTGTGATAGCTCGTTGGAAAGGTATTGTCGAGGAGATTCATTTTGGGGGCTCAATCATGCCTTTGGCTATCATTGAGAACCTCGATCTCGAAAAACCTTCATTTGGACCCTCAAAATGGCCCCGGAAGTTAAAACCTACTAAAAATAGTAAATTGCCAAAATGGCCAGAAAACTATTTTGAGCCATTTGGGAAAGGTGGGTGGCCACCGATATCCACCTGGATCACCACATTTACCGATAAGTCCCATAACAACAACCTTCTATTCATTATTTTTTACACACTAAATGTTGGTATTTTATTTAGCTACTAGGTAAATACATATGGTTCATTTTATATTAAAAGATACATATATCTTGGCTCAGTCTAAAGAAAATTTTGTGTGGGAGACTATAGGATTATTGTTTTTTAACTGCAGTGGGTTTTGGTAAGCATTTCTCTCGTGAAAGCTCAACATCGTTGGTTGTAAGTAAATGAATATGTATTGGGTGGAGGATGCATTGTTAGTTTCAATGTCAAAGAACTATATGATGATTTTGTTCCTGCACTAGGAAATGCAACTGCAATTTAGGAATTTTTGTTTTAAGCTATATTCTACTCTTAAAACTAGATTGTTGAAGACAATGTTGTTTTATAGTTTTGATAGCTTTCATGTTTTGTACATTTACAGGTTGCAATCCTACCTGGTGGCATTGATGGTACTTTTCCTACTCTTTTCTTTCTGTTCTGTTTGTGATTATGCCCTTTTCTTTATTCCCATATCGTGTTTTAACTTTTAAGTTCATTTATGTACGTCTTCAATTTTAGATAATAGAAGAGGTTGTTGGATTATGCCTTTGATGATATTAGGAATGGTTAAAATTCTTTTGGGGTTATGCATGTAACACTTTTATCAACACCAGCGAAAAACTTGATTTAAATTTTGCAGGTTCTAAAAGAGTTGGATCCCCAAACGAAAAGGGAACAATTGTAATGGGTTCATGGAAAGTTCCATCTCCAAAATTTGAACTTGCTCATCTAGAACCTTGTAAATTATCTAAAGCAGTAGAAAAATCCACCAAGCAATTCCTAACTCCACGACTTATAGAATCTATTTGTGAATACAACTCTGCTTCCTAACATCTCTAACTTCATTTTTAGGTATTTTACTCTAGTTTTCCTAATACCCTGCAATGTTTTTGGTTGGTTTTTATTTTAATCCCTATGTAGATTTCTTATTAATCCCATGTTTAAATTGCATTTTCCATATTTTCTTGCTATATTTTGGTGAAAAAGTAAAATCAATTTCAATTTTATAAGACTCTTTATGAACTCAAATAGTATTCTACAAAAATGTAGATTTATGAATTTTTTGGCATGTGCATCTCGACAAGTCTTTGTGTCCACTCAAAAATAGACCCACTAATCCAAGACAATGAGATGATTTTGTAAGTATAATTTTAATAATTTTACTTCACTTAGAATTTTTAATTAAAAAATGCAAAATCTATTTTATATTTTAAACCACCTCCATTCACACTATAATTTTGGCACTAATTATAAAAATATTTAAATATTTATGTTACCCTTTGTACATTGATTCCTAATGGTCCTCTTCATACTATGTTCATACCATCCTCATGTTTATTCAGAGCCCCTTCTGGGAGGTAAATAAGATCTATATATGGATCAAATTTGTAATTTTATATTCCTCTTGTTTTGTTTTCCAAATTCATCCAACTATTTTGTTGTGTAGAACCAAATAATGAATCTCCTCTTAATTCCCCTGCAAGAGCAATATGGAAAAATCAAGAGGGTAATGCTTGTAACCCTCACATATTAAAATAAAATATAATTATTGATGGTATAGCAGTATGATTGAATTAATTTATTTTTGCTTGTGGCATATAACAATTCAAAAGTCCCTAGAGTAATGCACTAATTTTACTTCATATAATAATGTGTAGACTTCAAAAAGGCAGTGTTGAAACAATACGATGACGGTGGAGTAACTGGTCAATAATTTCAATACATGCAGTTTTCAAGACTTTGAGATTCTTTGCCTTTAGTGCAATCAAATTGTACTAGATGGTAGTTTTACAATTTTGTCTTCTATAAAGTAGTCTCGTCTCCACGATCATATTATTCATATTGCAAATACATCTTGAAAATGTCACTAAAATCGTTCCCTGGAAATGTCATTGAAATGGCAATGCCCTTAACTATTGGCAGTTGTCATTTTGCCTTGAAAAAGGAGAGACAAGTGTGTCTATGATAATTTCTCATATAGATTCATACATATTTATTTATAATTAAAATTATTGCTAAGACGAACAACTATAAGAAGTTATCTATTCGGAATCATTCAATTGTTTTTTTTCTAGAATTGCAAAGTAGGTAAAAGAAATTAGGTCTATTGAGGTAGACCATGCTAAATCAACGTTAGAAGATTTTCCTCCCTAAGAAGCAAACCAAAGGGATGGATGCCTTGGGCGCGTAGGGGTTGACCTGGGATGACCCTCGCGACACTTGTACATAACAAAGATTGCATCGTATAATAACAAGATATTGGAATCACATACCACCATCATTTACTCATTAAATCACTGGTTAGCCAATCAACCACACATTTTTCTAATTTATAGATTAGAAAAAATGGGGGTTCTTTTGGTTGAGGCAATCAAGGGAATGGTGAGAAGCCCATTTGATCCCGCGATTCAATCCTAGTTTCTCTGTCGCTCCAAATTGAACTTCTTCTATATTGAATTGATCGACATTAGCATCTGCAAGGCGTCCTCATTCAAGTCGCCAGAGGTAATCCAACCCTACATTGTATTTTATGGGCTAAAAATCACCCAACAATCACCTTTAGACTTAACAATGACCCAACAACAACAAAGACATCACCACTGCACTGACACTTATTTATATAACAATGCATCATTTACAACCAATCACCATGACACAATGACAAATTTATGTAGTTACATACAAACACAGGGAGATAAAGTAACCATGCAAAAACCAATTATCAAAAATTACATTACTAAAAAAAGGTTTATACAATAAAACATTACATATACAAGACTAGTAAATCAATAAATAAAAAATCGATAAAAAGCCCTTTAATTTAATTAAAAAAAACATCACAGACAAATCCTATATAAATACATAGCTTTTTTTAAAATATATTGATATTATTAAAAGCAAATATATTCTTTTAAAGTAAAGTTTCATGGTTCTTTAATATACTAGCCATAAGGATCCTAAGAATCCCCAACTAAGGCTGTAGTCATGTTTTCAAAGGACACTTTCTTAACAAAGTAAGAATGTAAAACAAACAAGGTTGCATGACAGCATATACGTGTTATTGTGTAATTCTAAATGGAATATGTTGTAGTAATTCATATTTTATTATAATAAATTACCAAAAGTAATTCTAAGTATAAAACGTATTACAATTCATAGTGCATTGTATTATAATCAATTATAACAAAATCTCTTGGTGCATTGTATTATAATAATTTATAGTGAAATCTCTTGAAGTAGGTTGTGAGGCTTCAGGGTTCACCCAACGTTGTTTTTGTTATTATTGAAGACCAATGCTTCCAGATATTGCTAAAGAGGAGGTGACACAATTTGAGGACCTTTCTTCCACTGGTAAGTCCCTCAACCAGTTGCCTTGTCCAAAGAATTGGTCCACAAAACCTACGCACATTGCATTAATTGTTATCCAACGAAGTGAGCTATCACAACGAATCAATATAATAGGCGATGAAAGTAAAGAGAGATAACAATTCGAGGCTTGCATTTTATATACGTCTAACTATTCATGAGAGATTGCAACTTGGAAGAAGCTTCATTGTCCTGCACATGAAGCATATTTATATATCATGTTGTATGTTAAGAACCAAATACCTGAATAAAAAATATCACAATAGATCCAAAGATATTTGAATACAATCACCACACAAGATCTATGAAACCATATAAGAAACCACACTTTATTATATCAAACCCTTGAGGTAGGGCAACACCATACAATGGATCCTATTATGGAAGGGATCCTCTCATGTTCACTTGGCTCTTCGAGGGGGCATCCTCCTATTGAGCTACTGCTCCAAATACAATATTTATCTTCATGTTTCATTACATTGCTTGAACCCCTTTATATAGTGCTACCATCACCTAAGAACATTCTAGAGGAGGAATCTTCTAGAATTAGAACCTTCTAAGAAGTCCTCTTACATTTATTATATCTAATTACCCATTTATTATATCTAACTACCATAATGGGCCTTGTTTAATAATATAGTGGACCTAGTCCACCTTACATTGAATGACCTCCACTATTATCACTATGGGCCCTCTGGGCCCCCCCACTACCTCTCTAGCTACCTTACATTCCATCCCCTTTATGAAAGTGTTGTCATCAACGCTTGATGTACAACCATATACCAGGGTCCCATTGATAATTGTGGACCATAATGCTGAAGAAGACTGAAGAACCAAGGTCCCATGTAGAAAGGAAATCCACCATGCTGAAGTAGTCCAACCACCATTGTAAGCCCGGGTCCCATGACCAAGTGCTCATGTGAACTCCCCGTGGAAGATTTTGGAACCCAATAACCAACTCCAAATGATGCTCCAAAGACTGACACCTATCATGTGGATCCAAATAAGAAGATTCATCCACATAGTGGAAAAGGGTCGTAGCAGAATCTAGAATGAATAATACCACTATAGAATATGTAGATTGAACATTGGTAACTAGCTCCTGATTTGGGACATTGATGTTCTCTACAGAAGGTGGAGTAGAGTCATCAAATAAAATATGAAAGTGGTTGTCATCCCAGAAATGACAACTATCCATATACCAATCATCACAATCTGCCTCAAAATCATACCAAGCATATATTTCTTGATTATATTCATCCATGATGCCCTCCATAAGAAATCTCTCCTGCATGTTATTCAATGAATCTTGAATATTACGAAAACTATCATTGAGACCGTTTGTGAGGCTATCTGTGAGGCTGACTGTGAGGCCATGTACAAATGCATCCAATCTGTCATCCAATGTGTGAAACAATTGGGCTTTGAATGATTCAAGAATTTCTTTCAGGGTTTGAGAGGAAATAGCCATATGAGCACCCTATGAACTCTTCGGTCCTGCAGTCATCACGAAAAAATCCAAAAAATAGACCCAATAAGTTTCGACAGAAAATCGCGGCTTTTTCTGGAAAAACCCTAAAAAACTACTGAAGTTAAAATGCTCATAACTTCACTTCCCGGACTCTGTTTTGGTTGATTTGTTTTTTGAAATTGGGTGAAATTGTGAGAGGAACTTGGATCTGTAATTTATTTGGGCAAATTTGGCCTCCAAATGCTATAGAAAAAAATTCTCGCCGTCGTCCGTGGAAAAAGTCCTGAAAATTTGCATATTTTAAAACTTCAATATCTTGACTTCTCGGACTCCGTTTCGGACGGTTTTTTTTTTCAAATTGGGTGTTTTTCTGAGAGGAACTCATATCTACAATCATATTCTGCAAATTTTGCACAGAAATATACTAAAAACTTCGAGAATGTCACAGCCCTCTTTTTTCTGCTCCGAAAACAAAAATCTACAAAAATAAAAAATATTTGTCCACAATGTCTTCCCAAGGAAAGTGCTCTGATACCACTTGTTAAGAACCCAATACTGAATACAAAAGAACCACAACAGATATAGAAGAACAATATAGAAAAACCACAACTTTATTATAGAAACCCTTAGGGTAGGGCAACACCATACAATGGATCCTATTATGGAAGGGATCCTCTCCTGTTCACTTGCCTCTTCGAGGGGACATCTTCCTATTGAGCTACCGCTCCAAATACAATACTTCTCTTTATATCTCATTACATTGCTTGAACCCCTTTATATAGTCCTACCATCACCTAAGAACATACTAGAGGATGAATCTTCTAGAAGTAGAACCTTCTAAGAAGTCATCTTACATTTATTATATCTATTTACCCATTTATTATATCTATCTACCATAGTGGGTCTTATTTAATAATATAGTGGACCTAGTCCACCTTACATTGAATGACCTCCACTATTATCACTATGGGCCCTCTGCCCCCCCCCCACTACCTCTCTAGCTACCTTACATTGTATGATGTAATATATGTGATGTTAAGTGGTAGCAGAAGATTTACATATATATGCAATTTATATTTCACTTGCACACTTTATTACGATATTTGTGGGTTGCTCGACCTTCCAGTCTATAGTGGAGGAGCAAGAGGAAGAGAAGCACCAACATTAAGCAAAGCTACAATGCATCTCGATAAGATCATAAGCTTACTTCAATTGTCTTATCTTTTCAATTAAATTTTTGGTCATGGTTTCTCTTTATTCAAGAAGCAACACATTATTCATTCAATCGACAAATTTATGGGTGTTCTAGATCCAAATAATTACAAGGATATTATGATCAAACATGTTCTTGTGACATATGTATTATGGTAATGGATGTGCGAATGCAACTGGATTTTAAAGTAATTCAAAGCACGGGTTCGTTTGGAAGATATGAAATCAAGAAGCTAAAATCTTTTGAACCATTAACTAGAAACCCATAGTAAAAGAAACCATAAAAAGATAATAAGCAAGATAAATAATGATACCAACATGATAGGGCACTCGCCATGACCCTATGCAATCGATCCCACCAAAAACTATATAGGTTACATGAGGCAATTCACGTTACCCATTTTTAATTTATAATTGAATAACTAATGTATTTATAAATTTGTTTTGTAGGAAGGCACTGCATTTTTTATATGGCATTTTAAGTATGATAGCAATCTTTATATATAATTTCATATATAATATGGTCTTTATATATAATTTCAGATTTGATATGGTCCTTACGTAAGAATATGAAAACATATATATAATTTTTGTGTGGGAAACATTGGATAGACGAACTAATGCCATCAGACAATTGCGGATTTCATATTCTAATCCTCAGTCAATCAACAATGGCGAGTCGTGACAGAAACTTCGACATTATGCTTAATATCATCAGAAGACGAGCATGCCAAAAATTAAACTCGACATTGCATATAATAGTTTGCGAGACGATTGGAATGTTCACATCGAGCAATGTTCTCCTATGCATTAATTCATTGATGTTGTTTGTCAACGTGTAAACGAGGCTCTGATTACCGTACAGGGACCCACACCTCAGATTGCAGGGATTTATTTCCTTTGTCTTTTGAAACCTCTGCATTTAATTCATGTGAAGTGTTTGACATAAATGACATCTACAAATATGGTTGATTTTAATTAAAGATGCATACATTAATGAAAATGTGAACAGAGGGAGGTTGTCATGAGGGTCCTTGGCCGATTTTCCATCAAATGGTATTAAAAAAAAAACTTAATACACAGATTATGCAATCTATTCATAAAACAAAATTAATTTTTTTATGATTCCTTTTTAACTAATTCGACTTTTGTTATTTTTAACTAACAATACAAAAGCCTATAGCCATAAAAATCTAACTAGGAATCCGAGCTTTACTTTCGGCTAAATTAATTTTACTTTGGGCTAAATCCCTGCAGCTCCAATGTTTCATTGTTGTTAAAAGAAGAACATGGGATTTTGGTCTCTTTTTTTAGCATCAAATTGTTGATATTTCTTTTCAAAAAGACTTTTTCATGTAGGTCTTATCTGATCCAGGTGAATATCGGTGGCTACCCACCTATTCCACTAGCTCAAAAAGAGTTTTCTACCTTGGTAGTTTTTTGGGTTCCAAACTTTCAGTGTCGTTTTGAGGCCCTAAATGATGTTTTTTGGGGATTTGAGACCCAGGTGATTGCCAAAGGCAGTAACCTGGGTCAGTCGAAAATTGTTCTTCTCGATTAGACCTTTCGAACAGGCTATCGTGCGCCTAAAACAGAGATCGTATGCAAAAGTTATGACCCCATGACGTTGATGTACTAACTTACCCAAACAGGGCCCACATGACTTTTGGCGCTTCATCTCCTAGGGTTAGGTTTTTGGATGTCTAGGGTTTTTGACATTCATGTTTATTGTAAAAAGGCCTTCAGAGGCTCATTGTAACTATCTTCTTGCGAATGAGAACAATCGTCGCATCTCTTCTCAGAGATAAGCCGACACCATTCCAACAAGCTTGTTTTCCACTGCATTTTACAGTTTCAACTTATTTCCTTATTGAATAGAAAACCAGTTTTACCGTATCTTTGTTATTCTGTGTTAAGCATATTTTAATAATCCGTATTTATTTCGTTCTTCTCATAAAATCCAGATCAATGGTATCAGAGCGAGTTGCTCCTTGTCGTCTTAATGCATGTCCCCAACGAGGTCAGGGTACAAAGAATTGTGTCTCGAGATTGTTTCTCTTAAGGACAAAAGCTCTCGCACGCTCAAGCAACCTCTCATGGCAGGAGAAAAGAAAGGTGATGGGACAATAGATCCTTTCAAAATGTTGCTTGAGGAATCCCTCACGCAACAGAGGAACGAGATGATGGATAGTTTCGCTCAAATCCTTCGGTGGCTACCAACAGGTGGCGCATCTTCCTCAAGCGGAGGCACCGCCCTCTTCAAGGTACAAATCAATTTCGATATTCCTATATTTGAAGGTCAGATAGATGCAGATGTTGTAGACAAGTGGTTGAATCTAATAGAAGGGTATTTTTCTGTCCATAACTTTTCGAATAGAGAAAAGCTTACTTTTGTGCTCCTCAAAGCCATTCCCCATGTCAAAGATTGGTGGGAAACTTTCTGTGAGCAAAAGGAAACAGAGGAACCCTCATTATTTACAGTCGCGGCCACCTGGGAATCCTTCAGAGATGCTATTAAGGAACAATACTACCCTGTCAGAAGTTATGACGACTTGTATACCAAATGGACCACACTACCACAAGAAAGAGACCAAGCAGTGCCAAAGTTCACAAATATCTTCCATACCTTGCGCACCAAGCTGGGTATCAAAGATTTAGAGTGACATCTGGTGCTCAAGTATTGTGGTGTTCTGCATAGATACATCCAGACCGAAATGAAATTTTTGGACATCTCGTCCTTGGGTGCGGCCTACCTATATGTCGTCAAAATCGACCAAAAGCTCAAACAAAATATGCGACAATTTGGGCCTGGGAACCCCTCACAGCAAAAGCCAGGAAAGGGTGGCCCCAACCCACAGAACAAAGGACAGAGCAAAGATGGACAGCATCAGGACAACCAGTCCAAGCCGCAAGCAAAGAAGGACACGGGAAAGGCAAAGAAAGATATCGGGAAGTGGTGCAACTTCCATAAGAGCCCTTGGCATAACACTATTGACTGTCGCTCAAAGCAGTCGCTGGTGGCTGAAGTGAAAGACTCTGAATCATATGGGAGTTATGATTCTGAGTCATAACCATAAAGGGGAAGACAAATCATTGACGAGGAACCCAATGCCACTATTGTGACCACCAAGCTCCAGCCTGGTGAACCAGACGAGCAAGAAGAAGGAGAACGCCTCTTCCATTCACAGATGTGGGTAAAAGGCACCCTGCTGCACTTCATCCTTGATAGTGGTATCCAGAAGAACCTCATCTCAGCAGAGGTCGTCAAGCGGCTAGCCCTGTCGACAACGCCACACCCACAACCCTACACCATTGGATGGCTCTTCCAAGAAGCGATCTCCACGTCAGCCAACAGTGTCAACTGTCGTACGACATCAAGACCTTCAAAGACGAGGTATTGTGTAATGTTGCTCCTCTTGAAGTTTGTAATGTTCTTTTGGGCCAACCCTATTTATGGAAACGTCATGTTGTATATGAGTCTAGGCCTCATAGTGTTATTATTACTTTGAACAAAAAATTGTACAGGATACCCAAGGTAGTCCCTCGTAGTGTTATTTCCTTGATCTCTGCCAAGCAATGCAGGAAGGTCATCTCTCAGACTGGAAAATTTGTCTTCTTCGTGATTCTCTCTCAAAGTGAGCGAAAGATCGCAACCACATCTAGGGCCTCCGCGACCGATGTCTTCACACAACATAAGCAAGTGGATAAGTTAATGGAAGAATACTCAGATATCTTCTCGTCTCCTACCTGGGTACCTCTGCACTGCCAGGTCAAGCATCCCATCGATCTAACCCCAGGCGCACCGCTACCCAATGAGCCAGTATACCACCGCTCTCTGGTATAAAATGAGGAGATCAAGAGGCATATCCAATAACTACTCCACAAGGGGCACATCTGTGCCATCTCATCACCTTGTGGGACCCCAATCTTTCTGGTGCAAAAGAAAGACGAGACCTGACGACTCTGCATGGATTATCGGGCCCTGAATAAAATCACAGTCCAAAACAAGTACCCAATTCCCCAAATCGAAGACCTCCTTGATCAGCTCATGGGGGGCAAATACTTCAGTAAGATTGATCTGAAGTATTTCTACCACCAGGTCCAGATAGAACAAACAGATGTATGGAAGACTACCTTCAAGTCAAAAGAAGGTATTTTTGAATGGTCGGTAATGCCCTTTGGTTTGAAAAATGATCCTGCAACCTTTCACCAATACTTTTGTAGTGGTGTATCTGGATGACATCCTCATATACAACAAGACTTGGGAGGAACACTTGCAGCATATTCAGTAGGTCCTGCACACCTTGCGACAACACAAACTATATGGAAACTTGGAAAAAATCTCCTTCGACATGGATAGGGTCCATTAATTAGGCTACATCATTGATCATCATGGTGTGCATGTGGATCCAACCAAGATCCAGGTCATTCGTGATTGGACAACCCCAACCACACTCACTGAACTTCAGAGCTTCTTGGGCCTCGCCAATTTCTATCGCGGGTTCGTGTTGGGATTCTCTCATATCACATGGGCCCTTAGCCAAGTAACCAGGGGTGGTGGTAAGGAAAAATTTGTGTTGGGCATTCGATGACTTGAAGAAGCGTTTGTGCTCATCCCTAGTACTTTCATTACCAAACCTGCAACATCCCTTTGAGATCGATACAGATGCTTCAGACTATGTTGTGGGCATCGTTCTCACTCAACACGGCCATCCCATGGCATATCATAGTGAGACACTATCAGATGTTGTCCGTAAGTACCCTACTTACGACAAACAAATGTTTTCCATTGTGCAAGACTGTCGCCAGTGGAGACATTACATTCTTTGGAAGGAGACAATCATCCACACCGATCATAAGCCACTACAGTTCATGCAAACCTAAGGCAAATTGTAGAATGACCGCCATCAGAAGTGGTCAACATACTTACAATAGTTCCACCTCAACATCAAGTATAAAACAGGAAGTACCAACCGAGTGGTTGACTGCCTCAGTCGACCTCCAGTCGCGACACTCACCACGGTTCTATACTTTTGCGACCACGAGACCTCCGGATGGCCCCACCTCTGCGAGACATACCCTAACTTCTCCACTACCTACCAAATGTTGGGTGCCAACTCAGTGGTCGCTAATTTTCATCTTCAGGATGGGTTGTTGTGTCATCTGGTCCATCTCTGTGTTCCATCAAGCGAGCGCATGAAGCTGATTTGGGAAGCTCACTACAGTCGAGTGGCAGGACACTTTGGCATCGAAAAGACAGTGGCAGTGCTGCAGAAACATTTCTACTTGCCGAAACTTCCACAGGATGTCGGCAAGTATATCGGGCCCTGCACCGCCTGCACTATTGCCAAACTGAGCACTAAGAAATAGGGCTTGTACACCCCTCTGCCTACTCCTAATAGGCCATGGGAATCCATCTCAATGGACTACATGTCGGGCCTACCATCCACCAAGAGGGCAAATGACTATGCTTTTGTGGTTGTTGATCGCTTTTCCAAGATGGCGATTCTAGCCGCATGCAAGAATAACACCACAGCAGAAGCCA
Organism: Picea engelmannii; assembly: GCA_009831015.1. Lineage (NCBI taxonomy): Eukaryota > Viridiplantae > Streptophyta > Pinopsida > Pinales > Pinaceae > Picea > Picea engelmannii. The sequence continues at coordinate 467,987 of ML781834.1, forward strand.
CTGACAAACTCTTCTTTGAACAAGTATGGGTACATTTTGGGATCCCACAAACCATTATCTCATACCGTGACAGTCGATTCCTCAACTCATTATAACATGAAAGTTATTCTTTACTGAGAAATAATATTTTTGAATATTAATATATGATTGAATTTAGTGTCATGTGTTACAATGAGGGCCCTACTTATATAGTAGGCAAGGTGCCCTTTCACATGAAGAGTCGTGTATCTTTGATAAGACACATCCTTACATCTTTTCATAATATAATTATATATTATTATGTTTGTTACATTGTCGTCCTCTTAAAGAATGCTTTGTCCTCAAAGCATAATGAAACGATTTATTTATTTATTTATTTATTTATTTGTATTAAGCTAAGCCTAAGGTTATTATTATTATTTTTGGTTTATAATCCTCACCCATCACTGTACATTTCGAGTCATATAGAATCGTATGGATGTGTCGTATCCTATGAAATGATTACGCGACCATACAAACACATCGTATCCTCTAAAATGATTACGTGAAGGCAAGCCAACAACCAATTCTCAAGCGTATTGATGAATTTTGAAGGCCTACAACTAAGTAGTCAATGGTGGTTTGAACAATCATATATTCTGCTTTTCTGATAAGGTTTTGTGGTTGAGCGCAAGTGTTAACAAAATGTTGGGCATCCCTTTCCATTCTGATGATACCAGCCTTTCCATTATGATGATTGCCAGATGGATAAATTGCGGTTGCATTTGCTTCCTCTACATGTTTGGATTGTTGCTTGAGGAATTATAGGTGATCGTCTATCTTGATAATTTCTTTTGTAGCCAACCGATTATTAGGAACAAGAGACAATGTATCCTCTACTATACTCACTTTTGCCTCACAATGAATTCCTTCCATTTCCTTTCTCATTATCAAATCAAATTGCACATCTTCTGGGTGGTGCGATTCCTTAACAAAATCTTGATCATATATGAAATCAAATGCGGGAATTGTAATTAGATCCACCATGAATCTGTTTGAATTTGGGCAGAAAAATTCTTTGGGTATTTCTTCATATTTTTCGCTGCCATGAATATGTTGACTTGGAGATGGGGTTCTACTTTGACCATAATTTTGAGATTTAATTGCACTTGCTTCTTTCAAGACAGACTTGCATTCAATCTCATGATCTTCGTTCTCCTTTACATCTCGACAATATTCACCACTCTCAAGTTTTTCTGAGGCCTCACGGACTTGGCCTTCAGGATTTACAAAACCAATGACTTCCTAATTTTCCTCGTTCAAACATTCTTCATTGCTGGGGTTTTTTACGTCAAGGTTTGCTTCTATTGTAGGTGCCAAATACGGTGTTTCAAAAACCCTTAGTGATTTTATAATTATTTCCCTCTTTTCCTGTAATAATTTTTGTTGAGTTTTGTGGAATTCCAATATTTCATGGAAATATGTGTCCATGACTTCAGGACCTAAGCTTAATGGATGAACTATGCAGCAGTTGATGCCCAATGGGTTCAATAGCTCTGATACCACTAAGACAGGTGCAGTCGAGTTGATTTATGGCTCTTCTATCTAGAAAGGACAAAACTGGATCATACACGACAATATCATTCACCCACTGAAACTTCTCTCTCAATAAAATTGCAAAAGCTAACTGCATGTGACAATCCTCCACGTTCTTGGCATTGTTCACGTCATTCATCTCTCCAACATTGTAGATAACCACTTGTAATTGTGAATGATGTGGGTCTTTGCGTATTGCCATTTTTATTCGTGACACCATCATAGGGTTCTAGATTCCTGACATAAATTTTTCATAAAAATAAGATTTCTCTAACTTTTCTCGAGTGAGCTTTATATTTTTGGTTATTTCTTGAGTTTTTTTAACGATTTCTATCTGAATTTGTGTGGCTATTCCTGGATTCTCCATTTGTTCATTAAATTCTCCAAAATACTTATACCTTACAAACTCATCAAAAGGAAGCTGTAATTTATTGATTGTTTCCTGAACCTTTCTACTGATTTCTTCATCAGCGACACTCTCCATGATTTGAAGCTGTAACTTATTGATTAATTCCTCAACCTTTCTACCGATTTCTTCACCAGAGGCACTATCCATGATTTCCAATTCAAACTATTACTCTGTAACTATAAATCAGTGTTAGAAATTGTTTTAGGATTCCATAGTTTGATTTCACTACGAATGTAATCTTTTAGGCCAGATATGTACATTTTGATGAGTTGCTCATTCATGAATCTGCATTGCCTTGTTGTGAGAACCTCCCATTCGTGTGTATAATCATTTACATTTCCCTTCTGTTTGAGATGTACGAACTTGTTATACAGGTCATCATCCTCTTCGTCGTGAAATCTTTTAAGTAGAGCTGTTGTAAAACTCTTCCAGTGGAAGGAACGAGCATCACATTTCCTGGACCACCAAAGGTACCAATCATAAGCTTCTCCTTCTAGGTTGTTAAAAATTGTCATTACCTTTTCTCGTTCACCTAGCGGGGGGTTTGATTAAAAAATTCCATCCATTTTGTTTATCCAAACAACAACTCCTCTATGATCCTTGCTGTCATACTTTGGTAACTCCTTTTTAAATTTCTGGTAATCTCTATCGTGGAATCTGGGTGTGTGCATATTTCTCGAAATATTTTCCTCTGGAATTTCCTGGTTTCCTTGATTTTCTGAATTTATTTCTGGTATTTCTGGACTTAGTGGTGGTCTTTGATAAGCTAAGGGTTCTGCGAATAAGGCCTCAACACGTTCCGTTAATTGTTGAATTTTTTTGCCATCTACCACCATTACTCTTATATCTGCGGCCATATATACAAATAGGTTTAATTTCTTTGCAACATTTACATCTATGAAATTATGGGTGCTCCCTGTATCGACTAGAATGGTGACATTTTCTTTTTTTATGTGCCCTTTTAGTTTTGATGTTTGCGGTTGTGCTATTCTTGCTATTGTTGCCAAGGATATGTTGTGCATGGCCTCATCGATTTTTGTATTGGGGGGCTCACCTTCTTCTTCACTTTTGTTATCTGAATCACTCTCAGATGTGCTTGTTTCTTTCTCTACTTTACAAGAATATAATTTTTTATTGTTGCATTTGTGTCCAGGTGACCGTTTGTCACCACGATATCGACATTTTCTTTCCCATTTTTTATTTGAGTCTTGATGACTAGCTTGACCTTCCCTCAAATGAGGTGGTAAATACTTGTTAGGTTTGTCTGTAGTGTATTTTTTTGTTCTATCATCTGAATATTTATTTAACCTTTCTAGACTTGTGAACGTTGGTTTATTGAACTTGTTTCTTTGTTCTATTAGCCTTGATGTGTGTCTTGCATCCTCAATTAGGGCTCTGATACCACTGTAATAAACAAAAGTCTATCTTTGTATTAAAATGCATTCTAAACAGACGTATTATAGAATATATATATTAATAGATTGAATTTTTTCACTATGTTCATCAAGTCTTCTTTTTGTTTCACTTTTATCATTTTCGGAGAGCGTCAATAATCTTTCACCTTGTTGTATTCCCCGATCAATTTTGTTCTCAGTCTCGAGTAATTTATTGATTTTTCCATTGATGTCTTTTTGCGTTTTTTTCCACATTGTTAAGTCGGTACCTTACACTGTTGATGTCATCTTTGCATTTTTTCACATCTGCCTTAAGTTCTTCGTTGTTGAGCATCCTTGCGATTTTTATTTTTTTTTAATTTTTTGTTTAAATATTAATTATTATTATATGTTATGAAATCGTACAATTAATGTGAGGGGGGGACAAGCGTGTCAGGGAGGAGACAAAGGTGTCGGGGGGACCGGGATTGAATGGGAGTTGTCGGGTTAGGAACAGGACGGGACGAGGGAGAGGCGGCTAGCGGATGGGGTTGTGTCTGGGACGACAGACGGGTGGCGACTGGAATTGCAGGGGGGGTCTGCATTTGTGTGTTGGGGTATGCGTGGGAGTCTGCGGGGTGTGTGTCGGGGAGCGAGGAGGGTCTGCGGAATGGTAGTTGTGGATGGTGACGGGGAGGGTTTATGGAAGTGGTTTCGAGTGGGACGGAGGTGGGGTCAGTATTGTGTGAGGGCGCGAGGAATAGTAATGGTTTAAGGGAATTGGGGGTAGTTATGGGTGGGGGTTTAGAAACAAGGGGGAAACCGGTACAAGTAGGGGGTTTAGGGGGGAGAATGCACAGGTGGGAAAATTTTACTGGCAGAAGCAGGATCATAACACAAACCTTTGATACCACTGTAACGTGAAAATTATTCTTTACTGAGAAATAAATATCTCTGAATATTAATATATGATTGAATTTAGTGTCTCATGTTACAATGAGGGCCCTACTTATATAGTAGGCAAGGTGCCCTTTCACATGAAGAGTCGTGTCTCTTTGATAAGACACATCCTTACATCTTTTCATAATATAATTATATATTGTTATGTTTGTTACACTCATTCTGGTCGAGCCTCTAGTCACTGTGGATACCAAGCTCACCAAATTCACTGCCTTCCACCCCTAGACAGATGGCCAAACTGAGGTCGTCAATTGGATGGTCGTGCATATCATGCGCATGTACAATTCAAAACACCCCCGCACATGGGATGAGAGTCTTCCCTATGTCCAACATAGCTACAACCGAGCCCTGCATAGCTCAACTGGCCACAAGCCCTTTCAGGTGGGGTTGGGATTCCAACCATTGGGCCCCATGGATGTTGCACTACCCCTGGCGACCACCTCGGTCGAATCGTCCCCTGCTCCACCAAAAGCTGTCAAAGCCACCCGGTTCATTGAGCGGATCAAGCACATATGCCAACAGGTTCATGATATTCTACAAAAGTTTAATGCCAAGTACAATCAACACCATGATCAACATCGGGTGCCATATAAGTTTCAGGTGGGCGATAAAGTTTAGTTGCATTTGCAGAAAGAATGCCTTACAAGGCCCCATCAAAAGCTTCACCCACTCTGTTATGGGTTGTACACCATCACCAAGGTTGTGGGTGACAATTCTTTTGATCTCAACATTTCCCCCTTCCTTGATCTGCATCTAATCTTCAACGTGGCTCTCCTTCGGCTATATTTCCCACCATTATTGGACACCTCAGAGATAGAAGAGCAATTGACACCAACAGAGCTCAACCATGACTACATGCAACAGGAATCCAGTGATCATATTGTGGACACACTGATCAAGAGCACTCGATAGCAAAGGATCCAACTTTATTGAGCCATCAAAGCAAGGCAGCTCCTGCACCAAGGCAAGTGGCTCACCCGGGGCCAAATTCAGCAGAAATTTTCTCATCTTATGGAGGAACTCAACGCAATGGAAACCATTCTTTCATAAGGAGGGAGGATTGATCCAGGTGGATATTGGTGGCCACCCACCTATTCCACTAGCTTGAAAAAGAGTTTTCCCCCTCGGCAGTTTTTCGAGGCCCTAAATGATGTTTTTTGAGGATTTGGGGCCCAAGTGAGTTTTTGAAGGCACTGACCTGGGCCAGTTGAAAATTGTTCTTCTCGGTTAGACCTTTCCAAAGAGCTATTGTGCGCCTAAAATGAAGATCGTATGCAAAAGTTACGACCCTAGGAAGTTGATGTACTAACTTACCCAAACGGGGCCCACATGACTTTTGGCGCTTAATCTCCCAGAGTTAGGTTTTTGGATGTCTAGGGGTTTGGACATTCATGTTTATTATAAAAAGGCCTTTAGAGCCTCATTGCAACCATCTTCTTGCGAATGAGTGCAACCATCACATCTCTTCTCAGAGATAAGCCGCCATTATTCCAGCAAGCTTGTTTTCTGCTGCATTTTACAGTTTTAGCTTATTTTCTTATTGAATAGAAAACCAGTTTTACTGTATCTCTGTTTTTTTATGTTAAGCATCTTTTAAGAATCTGTATTCATTTCATTTTGCTCATAAAATCCGGATCATTATTGATCAATTCTCTACAAGAATTTAGATTCCTGTTATCATAGATAATTGGTTAAACATTATTTTTGTCTAGGCAAGAGAGCTTAATTTTAACTTAGCCAGTTTAATGCCACAAAGTTTACTACCATTGCTTTAGGTTAATATTTTCAATGCACCTCATAACTCAGTTTAATAATTCTATGTGAGAATCTAAAAAAAAAAATCTAATTGAATTCTTGTTGCTTTGAAAGATGGGATCTCAACCTCAACATGAATTCTTGATGTTGCGTTAACAGATGGGATCTCAATCTCAACATGAATTCTTGCGTTGACAGATGGGCTCTCAACCTCAACAAAACTTCTTGATGCATTGATGGATGCGCTGTCAACCTCAACATGAGTTATGTGCTAGCATACTAATTGCTAGACACATGACACGTGATACTTGATAAACATGCCTTCTCTTCCATGACCTCTTGACTTTACCTAGCAGCCCCACTATTTTTAAAGTTGAGCACTTATTAAATGTTCTCTTCCGTTGGAGTCTTCTGAATCTCGTCTTCTAAATCTTATACAACATCGGGGGAAGATCTGTTATGTAGGCTCTGAATCGTGCACTTGTTCTTGCACTTCCTCTTCATGGTAATCATATACATGGGATTCTATTGTTTTGCTAAGAGAGATCTTTGGCCACTTTTCTCATGAATCTTGGTCAGCCACACTCTGCGGGTATGCTTACTTTAGGCCATAATTGAGTATTTTGTTGAAATTATTTTAAATGATAAAAGAAAATGGTTGAAACTATAAAGCTGTAATGATTATGGAATAATTGTATTTCCTAATAATTGCAGTCATTGTCACGGGTATTTGTGAAACACCCAATGAACAATCTAGGTTCATGCAGATTTCAAAGTTCAAAATGAATCACTCTTCATATGCACAAAATACACCTATTTAAGCAAAAATACAAAATTCAAGGACGAGTTAACATGATATTATTTAAAATAAAATAAGTGAGTGAAAACAAATATGAATGTAAACTAATAGTCGATTGCATAGTATCTTATCAAGGAATGAATGTTATGTGAGGGATAGACGATAACAAGGAATTTTATATGCATATAAGTAACACTTTTAAGTAAATGAAAGAAAGAAAAATGATTTATAAAAACAAGGTCGTGTGGCAGCGCAGTCCCCGCCAACGAGGTTAGAAAGCAAATTGTGGAAAATGGCGTCGAATTGTAAATGAAACGAAGTGTTTGGTGCAAAATGTATATCACGTAAATGTTGTGTGCAACATGTATATCACAGAAGATGGGGCAAAATTAAGTGAGGGTTGGCAGGTAGAGAACCATCTATTTTTTGAAATTATATAGCAAACCTATTTTTTTTGAAAGTATATAACAAAGTAAAAAATTTGTTTACAGTGCAAGAATAAATTCAGAAATTTAAATGCATTTTCCATATGGACTGGTGAAAGATAAAAATATATGATGACATAAAATTAATAGGAGATAAGAAATATAAAAAAATTAAATGCATTTGTGAACATGGGGTATAAGTAAATGACGGTTGCATTGTTGAGCACCATTTATTTTGAAATATATAAAAAAAGAAAAGTTGGTAACATATAAAAGAGTAAATTTGTTTGCCATATAGACTCGTGAAGGATAAGAATAAAAGTCTGTAACATATTAAAAATTAAATGCATTTGTCATACAGAGTGGTGAAATATAAGAATAAAGTCTATAACATATAAAAAAATTTAATGCATTTTTATTTGAAATCTGTCAAAAAATAAAAGTTTGTTACATACTACTGGAAATTTTGAAATATACAAAAAAATTAAAGTTTGTTACATATAAACTGGAATTTCAATGCGCTTGTCATGTAGATTGGGATTGGGGCTCCCGTGGACCATTAGAGAAATATGTACAAGAAACAGGACTATGGAAAGAAGATAGAGTGCAATAGTTGCAAAAGAAAATAAATGAAAAGGTATAAGTGTTTTCCTATACATCTGTATTTAAGAAACTGGAATAACTGGGTTGATAAACAAAGAAGGATGCGATGAGTAAACTTACAGTGAGGGTACATATGAGCCCTTTGGCTATTTTCTTGCAGTTGTCGTTTCATTGATGTCGCCGATGACTGCGATTTCAAGGATGTCCTCCACAGCTGCTGGAATGTTGGCAACTGTCTGTTGCCTTTTGTCAGCAGCTTGTTTCAATTGCCCTTTGAGCCATTCTTCAATGTAGCCTCTCATCGGGGCGACGTTGATCTCATTCTGGATTTTTATGTTGAAAAGATCGTTTTCTAATTCCCGGAAGTCGATAGAAAGATTAGAGAGAGCCTGATGAATTTTCTTGTTCTGTATTGCATATTTAACTAGCCAGTCGTGGACGTGAGCTTGATCAAATTGAAGGATGTTGTAAAACTTTTGCAGAGAGAAGGTCTTAAACATAGCAACCTGTTTATCAAACTCTTTCCTAGTTAAGGGCAAGGAGTTTGCGATTAAGTGGGCGTCTTGGAAGTCATAGGTTTTCCCGACTAAGTCTATATTTGACAATTTTGTGAATAATATATCTTTCTTTGATATGGCTTGTTCACGTGACTGAACAATGAGATGCAGGTTCTTTACTTTTTCTTTCCAACATGCATTCAATTGGTCGATGCGGTTTTTGGATGGAAGATCTTCTTCTCTTCTTTTTGTTTCTGTCATGTTGTTGACAATCTTGTCAAAAGAGATGACCGTTTTTAAAAAGAAATTTTCTTCATCTTTTAATTCGACTTGCAAAATCTCGAGCAAGCTATGTGCCCTAGTTCCAAGGGAAGTGATGGTTTGTGATATATTCCACGCCTCGGTAACCAGTTCCACTTTTTTTTATATTGTTCTCCACATATCCTTTACAGGATGCGAGCAGGGTGGAGGATGCTTTTACATTGGCTGCAGGGGTGCCAGGCATGGCTATTGCCACAGGATCGACAAGTAATGGCATAGGAATGAAAGCCTCTTCCAATTCCTTGATTCGGTCCTTCAGTCTGGCATTCTCGGTCTCAATGCCTCCAATGGAATCATGAAGTGCTTATCCAGTCGCAGTGTGAAGTTGACAGATTTGGGACGACCGCATGTTGGCAACGTCAACCTCTGAACGAGATTTGCCTTTTTTATTTTTATAACACACACACACACACACACACACACACACACAGATATATATATATATATATATATATATATATATATATATATATATATATATATATATTTTATTTTTTTTGAATTATCAATTTTTTGTTCCAGCTATCAAAAACAACGCTCTGGAACACAAAGGATTCATCTTCGTCAAAATTTTCGGTAACGGATATGTCCATTAGATGGCTATGGTGGATGGCGTCTCCGAGCTGATCAAGGAAGCGAATCATGGTATCTAGATCAGTGTCAAGTTCCATGTTCTCACTTTGAATTTTCGGTTCTTCCACCTGCCCCACTTTTTTTTTCTCTTCTTCTCTACTGGAAGCTTGTGAGAACTATCAATTTTAGAGTGAGGAAGGTCGTTATCTCCTCCTTTGTTTGAAGAACTTTGGGTTTATTTGTTTCTATGATGGGTCGTTGGAGCGATGCTTCGAGATGTAGTATTTTTTGGAGTGGTATTTGCGGATTGAACACTCTTGTCACTAGGGCCTTTCCCCTGTTGTGTGTACAATTTAGTGCAGCTTTGCACTGTTTGTACCTCGTCGGCATCAGAGGCAGGACCGTTGTCATCACTGTCTTTGTTTTTGGGCAGGTGTTTATTTACAAAACAATCGTTGAGGCCAAGTGTTTGTAAATGTTGTCTAAGAATATCATAGGGGTTGAATCCTCTTACGTCTTCAACATATCTCAGGTTGGAGATGCTAGAATGTGCTATGAAATCGTCAATTTTGTTGACGTTTTTCAACACGAACTCCCCTATTTTCCAAGGCAGAGGAATGAACTGTTTTTTTTTTCTTCCTTTGGAACAGATGGAAGTAGTAGTTGTATTGACATGTTACTTCTACAACAAACATTATGTTCATAATGTGACATAAGGAGAGCAGGTTGTTCTGTGGAGCCAAAAATTCTTATGACAATGTAATTATCCAAATGTTCGAGTGTCCCCTTCTTATCCAAAAAATTAATTGCCTGTTCAGATATGCGAGGAGCATCTTCTCCTAACAACAAAACTTTGAAAACATATATGAAGCCATTAAAACCTCATAAAAATAGTGGGAAGCCTTGTGCTTCCACAAGGCCTGGTACCAGAATGTTACTGGGTGGAATTCGCAGTTGACATTCTTGGACAAAGACAGTTGCGAAAACCGACAAGAATGTGCTATTGCAAAAACTAAATAGGATGACATACAAAATTTATTTTCCCTTTTGTAGCTTGAAAACTGGGAAGATATTTCATGGGAAATTAACCTGCCCCAATAAAAAATGGCTTGTTCATTGACTGTGAAATACAAAATATAAAGAGCCATGCGGGAAACAGTAGTTGTGGACTCCTATCCCGTTATTCTTGTAAACAGCCAAGCAATTTCGCGAAATGGATTTCTAAATGAACTAACCTGCATGCTTGTAATATCTTCGGGAACTAGATTCGGATTTTCTAGAAAAAGGGGCAAGAGGTCCAATCCGTTATTATGCTTTGCTAGGAACTGTTTGCAATCTTCTCCTCTGAATGTCAATGTTGGCTCCAACAATTTTAGCATCTGGCAGAAGACCTGAGGTGACAAAGAAACAGAAGAGCGGTCCTACAGTGGAATAATTCTTTTCTCTACAATAAATTTATTGGCGCACCAAGAGACCAGGTCCTTACAGTAAAAAACCTCAGGGACACAACCTGCATGAGCAATCCTGGAGGTCCAAATTACTTGGTTCTCTGTGACAGAGGTTGAGTAATAATAAAATGCCCTAGACCAGTGGAAGTTCTGGTCCTCGCGCCTGAAGATGTTCACTGTATCTCCACATGATTGTTGTTAAGCCGATGCCATAGGTTTATGAGAAGGTTGCATTGCTGCAAATGATGGTTTAAATGAATAGTTAGAGCCGATAATGTAACTTTTCGGTAAATCTTGGTTAAATGCTTATGAATGGGAAAGCTCCTCGAGCCTTTCGCTGATTAATGACAATTTGTAATGGTGGTGCATGATGAACTGTTAGAAGTAAACTTTATTTCTTGCATATTTATAAATGCAAAGGTGGCGGGTACGACAAAGAGTAATTAAGGAATGGAGGTTTCATGAACGTGCGAAGGCCACGCCATGTGAACGAGATTTCATGAATTTGAAATGAACACTTGGAAGCGATAATATAATCCCCCCACAAATTTTGGTTTAATGCACATCAATACGAGATGTCCTCGAGCCTTTCACCCATCAATGACAATCTATACGGTTTCTGCATGATGCCTTGTTAGAATTAAATGCCAGTAATTCCATATTTAGAAACAAGATATGTATGTGTGTGTATATATATATATATATATATATATATATATATATATATATATATATATATATATATATATATATATATATAACTTTTTATTTTCTTTTATTATAGACAAGTGCGAAGGTGACAGAGATGACAGAGAGAAAGGAAAGAATGGCAAGCTCTAAAAAGCGGTCAGACGGGATTCAAAAAAGGGTTACGGGGATAGTCAGGACAACTGAGTGTTGCACGGACAAATTTCATGTTTCAAAATTTTTGAGTGCAAAATGTGTAAAACGGAAGAGATCACGATGGAGCAGTTCAGTGGTCGGTTTGTATATTTGCGGAATTCTGACAAAGTGGCTAAGTATGGAATAGGGAAATTGCTAATTGCATGCGTAGCAATAAGATCTTATATATAATTCCCAACTGCTAATTGCAAAGGGGCCCAACTGCTAATTGCAAAGGGGCGCGGGCACAGGAAACAAGGACTACGAACTGAATATTTCTCCAACCTGCCAAACCGACGATCTGCCAAAGAAATTTGAACAAATGGCGAAGTATGGAAAGCGGACGAACGAGCTTCAAAATTGGGTGACAATAGTTCCACTAAATATGTGAGGACCCGACAGTTAAATTGTATTTCTCAAAAGTTTTCAGTGCAAAAATGTGCACCACGAAAGAGGGCATGATAGGTGGACCGTAATACGGAAGAGGGTATGATCTTAGAACGGTTGCAAATTTTTATATCGTGGAAGTGACGGTACTGTTCGCAGGCCATGGAACAACAGAAGTCCAATGTAGAGACCGCTTAGCGGGAATTCGCGGTTGAAGAAGTTTATGGGTATGGAATGGGGAAGCGTTCGGCCGATGTCGCGAGAAAATAGCACGAGTGCAGCTGTGAACCCGCAAGACCACCCATGTGCTAAGCAATGTTGACTTGACCAATGCGCAAGCCTGTCTGTCAATTTGTATATCGTGAAACTCTGGGTGCCAGTTGCCGGACAGGGAACAATAGAGGGTCAATTTAAAGAAAGGGGAAGCGGTCGTTGGAAACGCGTGAATCCGCGAAGCTACGGAGCAAGGCATTTTCGGGAGAAAAGCTATTAAGTAACCGGGAAGAGAAACTAGACGGAATAAAAGAGTGGGAAAATAGAAAGGCAGAAGGCAGTTTCGTAAGCGCGAATTGGTTTCAAAGAAGCCCCATTGTTGCAAAACCATGATGTTCTACTAATTGTCAGCAAATGCGTTGTTGAAGATTATATTTTATTGCAACGTGTGCATGTAACTATGTTCTTGATACATTCTTCCATGACTGTAACATGTTAACTTAACTACTAAACTTCATTTTTTACTAATTGTCAGCAAATGCTTTGTTGAAGATTAGATTTTATTGGAACGCGTGAGTGTAACTGCGTTCTTCATACACTCTTCCATGAGTGCAACATATTAATTCAAGTATTAAACTTCTTGCATTATGGGTTGTTAGCATCAAAACTTAATAATTGCATGTCTAGAAACAAGAATAACGATTTTGTTGCAACATTGTACATTGGTATTGCTATGTTTTATTTGCATTACAAATAGAATTGAATGTTGGTTTGAAATTATGTAATCCATTTTTTGTTTGCATAAAAAGCTGGTGGATTCACACAGTACATTGGCATATAATTGTTAGATGTTCCATCTTAGAAAAGATAAGCTAATTAAACACAATATCGAAGAAGTACGAGAGCACCGAACCATGCCAATTAGAACATGCGTTAAACCCAAAAAAGAGGCAACAACGAAGAGTCGAAGGCAAATATTTTTTAATAGCAAATGCATTTAAAAAATTAAGAAAAACACTGAGTATTGTACATCTAGCCTTAGAAATTGGACCCAGTTCTTCGGGCCAAAACATTGAAGGTATCTGCGACAAACACAAGCACGGGATCCGCAGTATGCAAGATCTTTGCAGTTTTCTCCTCGATGAATCATCCTGTGCTGAAATTGATATTTTTCACAAGTTTCCCCTGAGGAAGAAGATGAAAATGGTTGTAGGGTAAGTGAAATAGCCCTTAGCTGAACCGCCTCTGCATAGTCCAAAAAAATTCAGTAGCATAACTTGCACGTGCAATTTCAGAGGCCCAAATTAGTCCATTCTGGGCAGAAGGATATGACTAGTAGGAAAATGCCTTGCAGCAGCGAGAGTTTTGGACCTGATTCCCGAAGATGTTAATCAATAATTTTTTGGCTTGAAATATATCTCTGGGAGCATCAACATATCATTGCTTTGCAGTGAAACTCTTCCGCCCAGAACAAACTAATTTAGAACTCTGGAATTCTTACTTTCGCGCTGCAAAGTGGTTGTTGCATTCATCGTCGATTTCTTTTCTGAAACTCCTTTTGGTGTTGTCATCACTGCCATCACCGAGCCGGGAAGTTTCGTTTGTTATGGTTGATTTCAATTTGGGCGCATGAGTGGGAAGATTTTCTGCATTGCCATCATCCATTGCCGTATCATCGTCCATCAAATCATCTTTTTCTGGCTCGAAATTCATGGCATCAACTTCTGCGACAACCATGAATGCAAGTGGGCAGGTTCTTTGAGCAGCCAAGGTTGCCATGGAATTTTTTGGCTTGAAATATATCTCTCAATGTACCAAGGGACCATCTCCTTGTTTGCTCCTGGGTGGAGGGAGATGTATAGTAAGAATATGCCCTGGAATAGTAGAACCTCTGGCCATTATGCCCCAATGTGTTTACTGTGTGTGGAGAGAATTGCTACCAGAAGTTACTAAGAATTTTCGTTTGCTCGAGACAATATTTGAAATGAAAATTGGGGAGGGATAATATAACCCTCCGCAAATTATGGTTTAATGTGTATCAATGGAATATGTCCTCGAGCCTTTCACTGATGAATGATAGTTTCCAGGGTTCATGCAGAATGAGTTGTCACCATCACAGCTCACTAATTGCACAATTAGAAAAAAGTGTGAAGGTGGCGGCGACGATGAAAAGAGATTAAGAATAAGAAATTTCTTAGAAGGACCAACCCGTTCGCGCACAAAAAAAAAGATTGCATCGCCTTTCAAATGAATACTTGGAAAGGATAACATACTTGTGCGCAAATCTTAGTTTAATTCATAGTAATGACAAATCTTCTTCGGATTTCCAGACATTAATGACATTCTTAATGGTTCCTGCATTATGGCTACTAGCATTAAAGCTTAATTATTGCATATCTGAAAACAAGTACGAAGGCAGCGGTGATGGCGAAACAGATTCCAAGAAATACCAAAGTATGGAAAGCGGTCGGGCGGGTTACAAAATTAAAACGACAGAAGATATACCTAGGAGACGTGAAGGGCATATTGCATCTCAGTGATAGATATTGGTCGTCAATTGTATGTCACGGAATTTGTAAATTGACAAGCAGACCTGTGGGCTGGCTCGCTCAACATTGCACTTTCATTGTTCCGTGTCCTCCAAATAGCACTCGGAGTTCCACGATATACAGATTGACAGATGTAATCGAGGGTTGGCGGGTACAAGATTGCCATTGTTTAGGGATGGCAATCGCTATCAACTATCTAAAATATCTAAAAACATTATTTTAAATACTAAATTATTAATATTACATATTGATCTTGCAGAATTTTATTAGACGAGAAAGTTTGTACAATCTAGTCGAGCAAGTTATTTAAAAGTTTTGCGACAAACGAACAATACATAGTAGACATGTACTTTTATAAAGTATGGACATGAGATTTTATAGAACAGATGTGGATCCCTCATTCCATACTTAGGCACTTTTTCGATTGCGGGTTCTTGGCCTGGCAAGCTGAAAATTGAGCTTCTATTGTTTCGTGTCCTACAAATAACACCCACACTTCCATGATATACAAATAGACGGGCGAACTTGCAGGTTGGTTGGTTGAACGTTGCACTTTTATTGTCCCGTAGCAATTTCATATTAATTCCATATTTAGCCAGTTTTTTGGATCGGGGGCTCTCGGGTTGACGGGCAAAAAATTGGGCCTCTATTGTTCCGCGCTCTACAAATAGCACCCACAATTCCGCGATATACAAATTCAGAAGCGGACCTGCGGTAAATTATTACTGTTTAATATTGATATTGCAGAATTTAATTAGACGAGAAAGTTTGTACAATTTGGTTGGCCGAGTGATGTAAAAGTATTTTGACAAACGAGCAATACACAATAAACATATACTTTTATAAAGTATGGACATGAGATTTTATAGAACATATGTGAATCCATCATTCCATACTTGGGTAGATTTTGGATCGCGGGTTCGTGGCCTGGAGGGCTAAAAATTGAGTATCTATTGTTTCGTGTCCTACAAATAACACCTACACTTCCACGATATACAAATTGACAGGTGGACTTGCGGAGATGACTCTCTATATAAAGTATGGACATGAGATTTTATAGAGCATATGTGGATCCCTCATTCCATACTTAGGCACTTTTTGGATCGCGAGTTCGCAGCCTGACGGGTTGAAAATAGAGTCTCTATTGTTCCATGTCCTACAAATAACACCCAGACTTTTGCGATATACAAATTGACAGGAGGACCTACAGGCTGCTTGGTTGAACATTGCATTTTTATTGTTCTAGAACATATGCAGATACCTCATTCCATACTTGGGCACTTTTTGGATCGCGGGTTCGCGGCCCGGTGGGCTGAAAATTGAGTATCTATTGTTCCGTGTCCTACAAATAGCACCTAGACTTCCGCTATATACAAATTGACAGGCGGACCTATGGACACGAGTCTCTATATAAAGTATGGACATGAGATTTTACAGAGCATATGCTAATCCCTCATTCCATACTTAGGCACTTTTTGGATCGCGGGTTCGCGGCCTGGTGGGCTGAAAATAGAGTCTCTACTGTTATGTGTCCTACAAATACCATCAATACTTCCGCGATATACAAATTGACAGGAGGACTTGCGGGTTACTTTGCTGAACATTGCATTTTCATTGTTTCGTAGTGATCCCGTATTAATTCCATATTTAGCCACTTTTTTTTATCAGGGACTCTCGGGTTGGCTGGTTGAACATTGCACTTTCATTGTTCTGTGTCCTCCAAATAACACTTGGACTTCTGCGATATGTACATTCACAGATGGACTCGAGGGATGGCGGGTTCAAATTTGCCATTGTTTAGGGATGGCAATCCCTATCAACTATCCAACATATAAAAAACCTTATTTTCAATACTAAATTGTTAATATTACATATTGATATTGCAAAATTTAAGCAGAGGACAAAGTTTGTCCATTTTGGTGGACCGACTGGTATAACATTTTTCGAACAAACGAGCAATATATAGTAAACATGTACTTTTATAAAGTATAGACATGAGATTTTATACAACATATGCACATTCCTTATTCCATACTTAGGCACTTTTTGGATCACGGGTTCGCGGCCTGGTGGGCTGAAAATTGAGGTTTTGTTGTTCTGTGCCCTACAAATAGCAACCAGACTTCCGCGATATACAACTTGATAGGCAGAATCGGGCTGGTTGGCTAAACATTGCACTTTTATTGTCCCGTAGCGATCCCGTATGAATTCCATATTTAGCCATTTTTTTTTATCGGGGGATTTGGGGTTGGGGGGCTAAAAATTGGGCCTCTATTGTTCCACGTTGTACAAATACCACTCACAATTCCGCGATATACAAATTGACAAGAGGACCTGCGAGCTGGCTCACTCAACATTGCAGTTTTATTGTTCTGTGTCCTCGAAATAACACTCGGAGTTTCGCGATATACATATTGACAGATGGACTTGAGGGCTGGCGGGTTCAAGTTTGCAATTGTTTACAGATGCTAATCCCTATCAACTATCTAACATATCTAAAAACATTATTTTCAATACTAAATTATTAATATTAAATTTTGATATTGCAGAATTTAATTAGACGAGAAAGTTTGTACAATCTGGTCGGGCGACTGATATAAAAGTTTTTCGACAAACGACGAATACATAGTAAACATGTACTTTTAGAAAGTATGGACGACATTTTACAGAGCATATGCGGATCCCTCGTTCCATACTTGGGCACTTTTTGGATCGCGGGTTCTCGGCTTGTCGGGCTAAAATTTGAGCCTCTTTTGTACCGTGTTCTGGAAATATCACCCAGACTTCTGCGATATACAAATTGACAGGCGGACTTGTGGACTCCACGTCTGGCGGGTTCAAGATTACAATTGTTTAGGGATGCTCATCCTATCTAACTTTATCTAGAAATACTAAATTATTAATATTAACTATGGATATTGTACAAGTGAATTACATTAAATTATTAAAGGATGTTAAATCGTTTATTTTTAAAAAAATGAAGGAAACAAAAGAAAGTTTTTTTTACATTCTATCACCGCAAGCATAAAAAGGACCGATTTGAATTTTAAGGCCCTCTTGTTCATATGATAGCACAATTGCACTCCGCACAATATATATTCATTGATTTCAAATTATTCCAGGATATTAATTTTGCCAAGTTCATCGAATAAGCAAAAATGCCAAAACAACGACCAATTTGAATTTTAAGAGCCTCTTGTTGCTATGATAGGACAGTTGCACTTCACACACTATATATTCGTTGATTTCAAATTATTTCAGAACAATAATTTGACCAAGTTCATCGATCAAGGAAATCTGTTAAAGCAAGCCACATAGTACATTTGCATCACAGTGCCATAGAAATTATCAGGCGGATCTGCGGGCCAACTAGCTAAAAAGTTCAATTATATTGTTTCGTGTCCCCCAAAGAACAATTGGAGTTCCACGGTTTACAAATTGACAGACAAAGCATATAACCAAGAACCAACCATACTTTAAACAGGTCACAAGCAAGTTCCTAGAAGGTTCCATAGAGCAAAACCCATCAACCTTTGCACCAAACAATTTGATATACAAATAAAAGACGTCGCCACATTCGTTTTCTCTTGCATCTGGTATGTGTTCCCAGTAGAAAATAACTGAGAACATGCGATATATGGGGATTACAGAGATATGGGCCAAGTCCAACGAACATTCATCTGGATGTTGAACAAATGTTACAGAGACAAATGAGGTATTTTTGTTTCCTGCCAAAGTTTGATATATA
>ML781834.1:500779-513328 GCA_009831015.1 Picea engelmannii
ATTATTATTATTATTATTACAACTAAACAGGATATGCATTCACTAAATTATTTCTACTCCAATCGATTCCTTGAAATTTGTGGGATTTAGGCTAAAGCACATCATGAACTCAGTTACAGAAGAATATTTAAACAAGCTGCATGCTTTCAAAATTAAGAAGTTTACTTTCCTATATAAGCTACAGGAGGATAAGCAACTAATCCATGATTCACCAGTGTTGCAAAGATCAGAATTGGAAATAACTTGGCAGAACAAAGAAATTGGACTTGATAAAACTTGGGAAAAGAACAGAATGATTCAGCTAAAAACCAGCAAGCGAAACTTCAGGTTTTAGAAGAGATTTTGCACACATGAGAATTTTTCATGCTGTGTGCAATTTGATCATAACGCATGCAATTTTCTAATTTTTTTAAATAATCACAATTTTTTGTTCCAATTTCTCCTTTGGGAATTAATTCAGGAAAAACATTAAAAAAACAAAAATAAATAAGCCATTTTTGCAACGGAGGATTTCACCATTGTGCTTAATGCAAAAGAAAAACGACTTGTGCCCATAAGTTACACCAACCTGGATAATGAAATTGGAATATTGAAGAGTAGTTTAAAGTTTATAAAATATAAAAATAAGTCATTTTCTCATCATGAAAAAATTCCTCTAAATCAACGTGAACAAACTAGATCATCTTACCTCGATATTGTAAATGCCAATTTTCCCATCAAAGGAAGATGTTGATAAAACTCCAGGTATCTTTGGTGACCACTGAACATCAAAATTCCAATTTGCCCCAGCCGGTAATTCACACACTATCTGCAAGTCAAATTAAGATGCATTTGCAAATAAGACATTCCAAGCTTTTAGTTTCATGTAACAAACATAAAAGAATAAGAACAAGAGTAAAGGGGTATTCCATAGGACCAAAGTAACCCTTTTTGAATAGTCAAACTTGCAAACTGTTTATCAAGAGCAAGTAGATATCCCATACCTCCCCAGATCCAGTGTCCCAGCAGAGAGTGCGATTGTCTTTTGCACAAGTTAGCAAGAACAAACTGTCACTTGGGCACCATGACATAGCTATGACTCCTGAAATACAAAACAAAGAAAGCACCATCAATCTTCAAAAACATTTACTATATAGTACAAGGAAACAGGAAGGAGTAAAAGGCTATATTAAAACCAACAAGCATTCACACCATTCCCTTCAGACATTCAAGATAGATAAAATAAGAAAATATTATATTATTAATGTCCACAAGTGACCAAAATAGATCAATATGACGAGAAAGAACAGCAAGCTAAAATAACAGTGTGGGAATGCTGAGGCAACTCCCAAGTACCAAAAAAGATAGAGAGATACAAATGAAATGAAAAATAAAAGAGGTAAGCTAGAGTGGATAAACCAAGATAGAGAAACAAATGATATTAAAAGTGCAAATAATATCATTGCATAGGAAGAGAAAATTGTCTTATATGATACCAGGTGCAAGGAACCACAAAACGCAAGGTATTGTGGGTAAACAACTCAGAAGGAAAAGATGATTTGTAATTCTGAAACAATTCAGATTACTGTGACCACATAATAAAAACATGAGCAGCTAAAACAATATCATATGGAAAATGATTACTTCATAGTAGAAACTACAATACACCAATATCCTACCAAAGAAAGAACCAGCCAAGGCAGATATCTATGTTCTCAGAGCACAAATGCTAAGAATGCATTTGTAAATGGCATTAGACATCCCAAAGGATATGGGTAATATGATTCAGAGTAGATCCATCAGAAGTGCCATAAATCAACATCAATTTCTACCCAGCTAGTAAATATAGAAAACTAAGAGTGCTTGCTTCTACTATTTTTGTTCTGCAAGAACTCAAAGGGAATTGTCAAACCTGTATCAAATTTGAGAGTGATAAAAATAGGTTTAAATCAGAGGTATTATATCAACAGACAGGTGAGTCAAGCAGTAGCGAGTAGGGAAAAACGTGCTTCTTGTTACAAAAAGGAAAATAGGGAAATAAGAGTAAGACAAAAAAACATATTGCACATATATGAGTATAACCATAGTTGTTGGAAGCTTGGGAATGTTGCTAGTATTTTAGCATTGGAAATGTTGTGGGGTGTACATGCTCCTAAATATGAAAGGAGTGTCTATTTTGAGTTAAATCATTTTTCACTTTGTTTCTTTATGAGATTACATCAAATGACATAAGATGAAAGCTTCGGCCTTCAGGAAGAACTCTTTTTGAAAGACTGATTGAGTAGTTGAAACGTGCTTGGAGATAAATGACCAATTTTTTGCAACATTTATGGAATGCATTGCCAGATGACAATGCGGGCAATGCTTCTGAAAAGACATCGAGGGATTAAGAAAACACATTCCTAAACAGCTATGAATGCAGAAAACCAGAACTCTGTATTTTTTCTAACACACATCATTCCTGAAATCAAATCTGAAACTTTCAAAGTATAGGGAAAAAATGTTACATCATTTGACCAGTGTACAAATCAAATACACTGGACAAAGCGGAATGCAGCCAAAAAGAAGCTTAGTGATCTGCATCTGGCAGCATAAAATGTATCCATCAGAGGCAACAATTTGATGGGTTACACTGCTCACCTCTACTATGCCCTACGAATTCCTTAAATGGAGAAATTGTGTTTCGCAAATCCCATACCTGAGAAGAAATGTAAAAAAAAGTTATATATTACAAACTTAATTTCACTTGGACCAACCAGAAAAATAATGCAAACTAATCAACAAAAGCTGCCTATACCCGTAGAGTGGGTGAATTGTCATCATCTGAGGCTACAATAAGCTGTGTTGAAGCATCAGGGTTCCACTGTAAAACAGAGCATCGTCTTCGAGTTGCATCCGGAAAGCTGTTTACCAGAAACAGGATGAAAGTGTCGGTTCTTCAGAATTAAGAATTGAAGGTACCAAAATATCCACCAAACCTTATATGCACATTATCAGCAAGCCAACAGTTTTGCTTAAGATTACACCTGATTAACAAGTGCATTACCTAATGATAGGTTTCTGGCGTCTTAAATCCCAAACCACTGCACATATTGCACACCAAGTTTAAAAGTTCTATTAACATCATATTGCAGGATACATAGGCTTTCTGTTTAACTGATACCTCATTGGGCAATCGACAAACAAACAAAGTAGCAAAATTCAGGACRGTTTATGTYGAATACCAACATCCTCACCTGTTGTTCCACTATATGAAGTGGATGCCAGTATATGTTGAACCTTCCGATTCCAGGATAAAAAAGACACTTCCCCTTGAGCGCCTGATCCCACACCCTGCAGAAAAATGTTTACTATTAATCTCTTGAAATTACACATATACCAGTAAGCCCTCCACAACTGTTCACTCRGTGACAATTATCTGAATCTTATCATGGTACCAGACCACACCTTCAATGGTGGAAAATGAGTAGGTGCTGAAGGGTTTGCAAGATCCCAGATACAAAGCTCCCCATCCTCAGCTCCAGAGGCCAACAAATTTGTAGAATTTGTATTGAACTCCAGGCCACGAACCTGTAAACAAGAAGTTGAGAAACTATTGCACTGGTCACAAATAAAATGAATAAAAAACTTACATTCCCAACTAGGAATGAATGAAGAAATTAAAAAACTCACAGGTCCTGTGTGTTTTTGAAGGCGTGCAATAAGTGCATCTCCATTGTCCTCCGAACTGCAAGGAAAACACTCTTATCAATCATATCCAGTTTTAAAGAAAACCTAAAAGATAAAAACAGAATTAAATCATCATAAAAAATTCAACATTATGAACATGGCATTTAAACTGTACACAAAAATTTTCAACTGCAAAGACGTCACAAACAATGGAATTGACCGCAGGAACTTTCAGATAACTAGCAGAAGAAAAGCAGAAATTTGGTAAAAGAACCTCATATATCATCAAAATTAGGATCTAAAAGATCTTTGAATTTTAAAAACCGCATTTTTTATATCATATTAGATTGCACCTAATTAATCAGAAAACATCTAATTAAAGGCATTAGAATAATTAATGTTTGTTCTGAAACTTTGCATATCTTTCAGGGTTACAACTTCACAATTGTTCTTTGTAACATTTTGTTAAATTTTTGTAATAACTATGCCCAACATTGCCACGCAGCATTTTATCTGTTTCAAGGACCTGCTACCCTAAACAAATTCATGCCCGATTTCCCTGTACATATTGCAATGTGGCATTCATACAGGAGCCTACATCGAATAGTTCTAAAGGATTCTACTTGAAAACACAAGTAGACCAATCCTTGTTATTATTCATTGGACAAGGTTTGCTTCAAATCAATATATAGCATGAACATCGAATAGGAGTGATCAAGCTGCATGGGCAGGATTGACAGACTCTGTAACTTCAGTACATTCAACACATTCAGATTCAGACATCCCACAGAGGATATGTTCCAATGAGCAATTCTGTTATTGGTTCAACATATTTTTTTAATTGCATTTACCCAAACATTTCTAGGGGCTTTTTCACTTCAGTAAATACTATATTTAAGGCGTAACTTATTTTGCAGCCCAATTTTTATTTGCTCCTAAGCTTGGCCTCTTTGTACAGTCTTTTGGGACCATCATCGACGACAGAAATGCACAAACTGATATCCGCTTTATTACAGCAAGCTTTTGAATGAAAACCAGATAACCCACACAGTTATGAACTAATAGAAACGTATCTTAGCTCTAAGATGAAGTACTTTACTTTCAAACAACTGATTTAATAGAATAGGGGACCGCACCGGTATTTTTATCCTGGAACAAAGTCCATTACAAGGATATGACACTTTGTTTTCTAGTACGCAGGCACGTCTGAGCAATGCTAGAACCAGAGTGAGTAAGTATGCTACCACATCAACCCTAGGGCTTGCACATTGGACCCAGCTTCGAGATTGACCTTTTGTTGCCGTGTGGTACTTCATAAACCACCCTTCTCTTGCAATTGTTGCCAATTAGGAATTGAGAATCGATACGCTACACTCCAACTCGCAATAGAGCATGAGATCAATCGTTTACAATAACAGTATTGATATATAATTTACAGTCAAGGAGAAAGGGAGACGACAATAGACACTACAGTTTGTGTGGGGGTTTCAATATTTCAGCATTTTCGATAGTCAAATCAACAACAAGGAACTATGAATTATCATAACATAGTGGCTCCATAGTCTGATAAGTTAGTCCAGTGGATCAGGATGCAGTGCAATCAACTTTTATTGATATATAATTTACAGTCAAGGAGAAAGGGAGACGACAATAGACACTACAGTTTGTGTGGGGGTTCCTATATTTCAGCATTTTCGATAGTCAAATCAACAACAAGGAACTATGAATTATCATAACATAGTGACTCCATAGTCTGATAAGTTAGTCCAGTGGATCAGGATGCAGTGCAATCAACTTTGCTGGATTGGCGAACACTCAAATCCCATGAGACGCATACTTAGCAGAGCAATCAATTTAGTCGGATTGATAAAATCTCAAATCCCATGGGAGGCATATTGAGCCTGCGGACTACATGGTTGCAAGTAAAACCAATTTGTTTAATGTACAGACTACCAAGAGCTCCGCATCAAGAGCTGAATCACAATATAGAGGATATAAAGAGAAATGTCCATTTGCAAGAGCAAATTCTAGTAAATTCTGAGTTTTACAAGACCAGGCAAGCAGATCAGATTGAGCAGAAAGATTGCAAAACCTAGTAAGAGAGTAAGACCCAAAAAGAATCTGGAAAAAGAGCATGCATACTTGATAAGAACAGCTGGATTCCAGATGTTGATGGTTCCATCAACTAGTCCACCGGCAATTATTCCGAACGAGCCGCCGGTGCTCCCCCACGAAAGCCGGTTCAATCGCTCGCTGCTCGGGCATTCTCCGACGACGGGGAGCTCCGGATCGTCGGACTGGAAATCCAGCTTGAAGATCTCTAAGTTGGCTAAGGAACTGAATGACAAGTCGATGGCTCCGGCCATCGTACCCGTTGCCAACAGGGGTGCGTCGGGGGCAAACGCCACCGACGCGGATCGAGACGTGGATTTTATGGCAGCCATTTTTCCAGGATCTCACCTTCTTCTGCCCTAATTCCCCTCGATCGCCACTGGATCTGACTGTGGAGATAGCAGTTCGAATCTGAATAACCTCGAATTTTTTCAGGGAATTGAAGGCATAGATTTGGCGGAGGTTTACGCTTCAGAACAGAGCAGATCTACGAGGGTTTCTCTGATCATTTGGGTGACGAATGACGGATTCAAAGGATAGAAAGAGAAAAATGACATATTTATTTCACAGCACCCTTTTATCTTCAAGTGCCTTTCAAGCTTTTACGAAAAAGATCACGGAAATGACTTACAAATTGTAAATTATAGAAGTAATTAAGGATGTTTATTCCAAAAGTCTACCAACGAGATAGAAGACGTTGCTTTTTTTCCACATGAAAAAATACTCTATATATTCAAAAGGATATATAAATATACATATTTTGAATATATAAATATACATAGACGGTCTCCGCCAAAGGAGCCACAAAGATAAACACAGTAGGAGGGTGAAATAAAAACACGATGAATCCGGCAAAGATCACAGCCACATATCCAGAAGGGAATCAACCATCTGATCAAAAGATATACATCAAAAGTCAGCCCAATGGAACAGCAATCACATCTTGATTTTGATGGTGGGCCCTTCGTTACCGTCCTCCCATTTTGTGAAACAAAAATGTCCCGGGGGCAAATGCAAAGCTAATTTGGAGAGTGTATCTGCCTCACCGTTATCCTCTCTAAAAATGTGTGTAACGGAGAGAAATATGAAGCAGTGGGAAATCTCTTTAGTTCTCTCTTTCCAGCTTTGGAGAGCCGCCACCTTGAAATCCGCTTGACCCTTCAGCCAATCAACAATAACCTTGGAGTCGCCCAGGAGAAGAAGCTCGTCGATGTGCAATCGTCTAGCCAGACTGAGGGACGCCCACGCCCCCAGCAGTTCAGCCTTCATGTTCGAACCATTCCCACAGTTTAAGGTCCATCGATAGCAAGTGTAAGTGTTAATCAAAAATTTTCCTCCCGCACCACAGAGAGAACCGTTCTGTTGTGAGGCTCCATCAAACCAGGCAATAACCCTATCAATAGGATAAGCAAAACGGAGCCGGCGCTTTGGATTTGTAGGTGGTCGAGTCTGTTGTAAATCAACCATATGTAAAATAGAGTTAGCCACATAAAGCGTTGATGGTGTCTTCCCGTCAAAGATGGCCGAGTTTCTGGACTTCCAGACATGCCAAAGGAGGTAGACTGGTAGCAGAAAAAGTGAATTGTAAACTATGTTCCATCGTTGTAGACGATCTGGTACACTGGTGCCCGACCATGTTGAGAAGAACAGGTTCGAAGGATCAATTATCTGCCAAACTGTTTGGACAAAAGGGCAGCTGATGAACAAATGAGTGATGGTTTCGTTTTGTTGTTGACAAAGGTAGCAGCGGCTCGGTCCCTCCCAGCCACGGACCTGTAGGTTCTCCCACACTAAAACTCAGTTCTCAACAAGTAGCCAGCAAAAGAGTTTTATTTTTATTGGGCAATCGGCTTTCCATAGCTGTTGGTATCGATCTGTTTTATCATGTGGCCAATGGAAGTTGGCAAGTGCAAGATATACGCTTTTTGCCGAAAGTGTGCCCGATTGGTCCCCTCCAGTCCATAGAAGAACATCTGGTTTGTCTAGCAAGCGAATGCCCGCTTCCATCAGTGTCTGCGTGTAGCTCCTCCACTCACTGTGTAAATCGACCTCCAGCTGTAGCTCATTAGCGTTGAGCCAATGGTCGTCGAGCAGACCTCCATTGAACGGAGAAGTGATTTGGTGAAGAAAATATATATTTTTCCTATGAAGGTGTGCCAACAGTGGAGCTGAAAGCAAGGCGCGACTGCCCAAGCCAAGAATGTAGTCTCTGCCCACTTCAATCTGTTGCCCATTGCCAGGATTCCAAGATAACCACTGAAGAATAATCGGCAGGGATGATGAGAGATGTTTCCAGATGATGGAGCCTCTGTTGGGTCGATCCGTCGTCGATCTGATCCAAAGGTGCATTGGGAGAGATGGAAAGTATTTGGCTTTGATTACCGAGCTCCATAGGTTGGGTTTCGTTAGGATCCTCCAAAAAGTATTGGCCGAGAGTGCCCTGTGGAAGAGGGGCAGGTGCCTAAGACCCCAACCCCCCAACGATTTTGGTTTTGTAATAGAAACCCATTTGCAAAGATGAAAACCTTTGTTGTTTTTGTTGCCGGACCAGAGAAAAGAGAAAATCAATTGGCGAAGTGTCTTCAGGATCGAAGCCGGGATATGTGCAAGCGCCATCCAATAAACCGGGAGGCTTTCCAATACAGATTTAATTAGGACGAATCTGCCTCCTAAAGAGAGTAATCTGTTACACCAGTGCTGGATCTTGTTGTTAAATTTATCGAAAAGCCAGTGCCAGTCTTTGCTAGAATATCTAGAGGATTTTAAAAAGAACCCAAGATAAGAAAAACCCTTCTCAAGCTCGTGTGCTTCGATGCCAAACATAGTTGTGATATCCACTGTAGAGGACTCCTGTGTATTTGATAAAAGGAAGATAGATTTTTGTAAATTGATCTCCAGTCCGGAAGCTGTGCAGAAAGTGTTAAGGATGGAGTGAATCAGGGTCCATTCCTCAGGGTCGGCCAACGTCAGGATCAACACATCGTCAACAAACAGTAAATGTAGAATATGTAGTTGTCCCGAGATTTTAATGCCCGTTAGGTGTCCCTCTGCTTGTTTGGTTTTTAGCAAGATACTAAGCCCTTCCAGGACCAAAATGAAGAGTAGAGGTGAGAGAGGACACCCTTGTCGTAGTCCTCTCTCGCAGTGGAAGGATCTGGTAGCTTCCCCGTTAATTAGAATAGCTAGAGTGGCTGAAGAAATGCAGCCAAGGATCCAGTTGGTGAAGATAAGGCCGAATCCACAATGTAAAAGAACCAGGTGAAGAAAATTCCAGTTGATGCAATCGAAGGCCTTTTTGAGGTCCAGCTTTAGTAAAGCAGCCTGTTGATTTTTCGTCTTTAAGTTGTGAATACATTCATGGGCGACTCCAACCGCGTCTAGAATTTGTCTTCCTTTTAGGAAGCCAAGTTGTTCTTCAGAAAGTGCCTTGGACAGAAAGGGTCGGATTCTTCTTGCTATGATCTTGGTAATAAGTTTGTAGCACAGGTTACAAAGGGAGATAGGGCGAAAGTCTTGAAAATGTTTGGACAGATTAGACTTTGGGATCAGAACCACATAGGTTCTGTTGAGTTGTGTACTCACCACTCCTCTAATTCTGGTATCCTCTACAGCGTCCAGGAGATCCTGAGCCAAAAGATCAAAGAAATGCAGGTAAAATTCAACAGACCAATCGTCTGGTCCGGGGCTCTTTTCTTTTTTGAAGCCCTTAAGCACTACAAGCAACTCCTCCTTTGTGCAGGGCGCTTCCAGAGCTGAGGCTTCCTCAGTGGTGACCATCTTTCGATTATGAACTTTTAATTGTTTTATTTTTTAATATAGAGGAATCGGTAACTCAATCGGGAGTATCTAGGTTAGTCCTAGGTTTAAATTCAGTTGGTTGCTATTATAACTCTTAGGTTACTGTCAACACGGAGCCAACATGTCATGTCCACTTGTGAGAATTGAATCTGGGTGGAGAGGATAACAAACATGCTACACAACCACTCGAGCTAAAAACTTTAGACAACTTTTAATTGTTATTATACATGTCGCGGCAACAACGTAGTATATAGTAATGGATATGCAATTGATTGCATATTAATTCCTCAGTTGACCAAAAATTATTGAGGTTTTCCTAAGGTGAAACATTGTAAACGAGTTTTTTGGATTTTTTTAAATTCTTCTAAAACATTTCAAAGATCCTATTCGTTCATAAAATGATCTCGTTATTGCACAGATGGCGACAGGTCATAAATGTCAATCCGAGTGGATGTGTTATTACGGTCCATTCACGATCCTCAACCAAAACAGTTGGCAATGTCATCATTTCCAAACATTAAATCATCTCAGCGTGTTATTAATGGGCAAACAATGTAAGTTGGGGAATCGAGATGACCTTGTTCCAAATGTTTTTAACACTTTGTACAGGTATTCAGCACCGCATTAGCTATCTATTCACCGTCGATGCCCGCACTCTTCGTAATCCTGAGCTAGGATGGTTGGCAATGTCACCGCTTCTAAACGTCAAATGTCAAATCATCTCAGCATGCTATTAATGGGCAAAGAATGTAAATTACGGATGGCAGATTTTAGATGTATTCAAGGTTTTCGAGGCGGAACCCTAATCTTCCAGGTATGTTGGCCATGGTGGGTCCGATCTGGTCTGTTACCATGCTATATGCTTGAACCCAAATTAGGTAAGTAGTTTATATTTTTCCAAAACAAAATCATTGTTATTGTTGTGATCTAATGTTTAGAAAAAAATAAGCAGTTTTTTTTCATATAGGTCTAGGCCTGGAGGTGGGAGTCGATCCCAGGGTTGATAAAACAACAAAACTTGTGGAACAGGTTATCTAGTCCCAGGTCCTTCACTGCAAGGACTATTATTGACATGTCCCCCTTATTTTTACACGATAGTGGCACTAACGTTGGAGTTGGCCACAATGTGCTAGAGGTTGAAGCGGCCAAGAACAATATGTCGGGTGGCTTAAGTTCTTTCAACCAAGCTCTCTAGAAAAATACCATCGATACTACACAGACTGAGGACCTCTATGTGTGCTTGACATGGAAGGACTTGACTATTACTGCTACCAATGCCAAAGGAGGGCCACATAGAGTTCTCCAAAGCTTGACAGGGTATGCTAAGTCTGCCTATATTATGGCCATCGTGGAGCCTTGTGGGTTTGGTAAATCTAGTCTTCTAACATATTGTAGTGTAAAGTTTTAATGTTTGCATGCCAATTTTTGTTTGAGATTTTCATGGTATTGTAATTTGTTATGTGGCTTATGATAATTGAATTTCCAGCAATACACCCGAGTTCGACTACCGTTGATGCAAAATGAGTTGTGTTTTTCTACATAATAATGTGTGTTTTTGTTGGTTTTTTTAACTCTTTTGTTGAAGAATTCCAACCGTTGTTGAAACAAACTATTTTTAAAACTCTTTTGTTGAAGAATTACAGCCGTTGTTGAAACAAACTATTTTTAAAACTCTTTTGTTGAACAATTGGCGACTGTTAAAAGCGAGCAGAAAACAGGTTTTTCCCAGGTGACTCTGTTGCCCGGATTTGAACCCAGGTCTGGTCTTTTAACTCTTTTTTGTTGACGAATTGTCATTGCTTTCAAAACTAACTACCATAATTATTATTAATATCTAAATTGTTAATATATAAACACTACATCTTAAATGATGTTGGTTGCCTTGGTTAAAGAACCTAAGGATAAGGAAATGTCAGTATATAAACATGGGATAGAGATGCTCCCATGGCCTTTAGAAGTTTGGCCAACAGCTAATGTAAATTTTAATTATTTGGAAAAATTACTTAGTAGTTTACAACCTTTAGGGCAAAGCAAAGATATGTCAATGGCACAGGTAATTGATGTTATGACAAGGTGTTAGAAAAACAACCACGTCTCTTTATTCTAAACAATTTTCAACAAATTTTAAGTATGTTTTCAAACAAATCCATGTTGCATTGTATTGTGATTGAAACAATTAATTTTGACATGGTTTTTAGTTTGATGATTTCATTTATCTATATTTCTTTTGTAGGGCCTTGTTTCAATAACAAGGTAATGCATATCGAGAGGCCATTATTTACACCGTTAAAAATGGGCTTTGATTCATTTACCACTAGATATTAGATTATTACATTCAAAGGTTGTGGAATCAATACAAAAACATCTTGGAGGAATAGTTGCATGTCATATTTCACATGACACTATCTTAGCTAATTTGATCATAAGCTTTGCAGTTTATGTTATAAAAACCTATGGCCAAGGGGCAAAAGAATTTTGTTGACTTTTTAATGGCTCCCTTCATTGGTGTTATTCAACATCTCACAAAGGATATCAGAATGATTACTAATTCTATTGAAAACCTCCTTATTTTCTTCTCTTTTATTTGTTAGTCCATGTCGTAGGCATAGAGGGATTATAGCGATCGATAATGCGTTGACTACATATTAGTTTGTCCTTTGACCCGAAATATTTGCACAATACCTATTGTTGGAGCTATGGAATTAAAAACATATATTTTTATATAATAAAAAGCAACATATATGTACTGATCTGATTGGATAAGAGATTGGAGGTCTTATTGTCGGCTTCGCTATTCCCATTGTACTATATGGCAACATATCCAAAGTTTTTCACGTAGATAGTATTTT
The DNA here is from genome assembly GCA_009831015.1 of Picea engelmannii. NCBI lineage: Eukaryota > Viridiplantae > Streptophyta > Pinopsida > Pinales > Pinaceae > Picea > Picea engelmannii. The sequence continues at coordinate 513,187 of ML781834.1, forward strand.
TTAATCATATATTTTTCCTCTATATTGCTTGAAGGTCGATTAATGCTAGCATTAATTGGAATGTTTGTATTAGCATTTTCTGCTAGGCGAATATATCCGTAAGTTTTCATATGTACTAAGCATATTGAAATGTTTTGATATC
>ML781834.1:533948-550374 GCA_009831015.1 Picea engelmannii
ATATATATATAATTAATATTTAAACAAAAAATTAAAAATAAAAATAAAAATCGCAAGGATGGTCAACAACGAAGAACTTAAGGCAGATGTGAACAAATACAGAGATGACATCAACGGTGTAAGGTACCGACTTAACAATGTGGAAAAAACGCAAAAAGACATGAATGAAAAAATCAATAAATTACTCAAGACTGAGAACAAAATTGATCGGGGAATACAACAAGGTGAAAGATTATTGACGCTCTCCAAAAATGATAAAAGTGAAACAAAAAGAAGACTTGATGAACATAGTGAAAAAATTCAATCTATCAATATATATATTTTATAATACGTCTGTTTAGAATGCATTTTAATACAAAGATAGACTTTTGTTTATTACAGTGGTATCAGAGCCCTAATTGAGGATGCAAGACACACATCAAGGCTAATAGAACAAAAAAACAAGTTCAATAAACCAACGTTCAAAAGTCTAGAAAGGTTAAATAAATATTCAGATGATAGAACAAAAAAATACACTACAGACAAACCTAACAAGTATTTACCACCTCATTTGAGGGAAGGTCAAGCTAGTCATCAAGACTCAAATAAAAAATGGGAAAGCAAATGTCGATATTGTGGTGACAAATGGTCACCTGGACACAAATGCAACAATAAAAAATTATATTCTTGTAAAGCAGAGAAAGAAACAAGCACATGTGAGAGTGATTCAGATAACAAAAGTGAAGAAGAAGGTGAGCCCCCCAATACAGAAACTGATGAGGCCATGCCCAAGATATCCTTGGCAACAATAACAAGAATAGCACAACCGCAAACGTTAAAACTAAAAGGGCACATAAAAAAAGAAAATGTCACCATTCTAGTCGATCAGGGAGCACCCATAATTTCATAGATGTAAATGTTGCAAAGAAATTAAACCTATTTGTATATCTGGCCGCAGATATAAGAGTAATGGTGGTAGATGGCAAAAAAATTCAACAATTAACGGAACGTGTCGAGGCCTTATTCGCAGAACCCTTAGCTTATCAAAGACCACCAATAAATCCGGAAATACCAGAAATAAATTCAGAAAATCAAGGAAACCAGGAAATTCCAGAGGAAAATATTTTGAGAAATATGCACACACCCAGATTCCACGATAGAGATTACCAGGAATTTAAAAAGGAGTTACCAAAGTATGACAACAAGGATCATAGAGCAGCTGTTGTTTGGATAAACAAAATCGATGGAATTTTTTAATCAAACCCCCCGCTAGGTGAACGAGAGAAGGTAATGACAACGTCTAACAACCTAGAAGGAGAAGCTTATGATTGGTACCTTTGGTGGTCCAGGAAATGTGATGCTCGTTCCTTCCACTGGAAGAATTTTACAACAACTCTACTTAAAAGATTTCACGACGAAGAGGATGATGACCTGTATAACAAGTTCGTACATCTCAAATAGAAGGGAAATGTAAATGATTATACACACGAATGGGAGGTTCTCACAACAAGGCAATGCGGATTCACGAATGAGCAACTCATCAAAATGTACATATGTGGCCTAAAAGATTACATTCGTAGTGAAATCAAACTATGGAATCCTAAAACAATTTCTAACGTTGATTTATAGTTACAGAGTAATAGTTTGAATTGGAAATCATGGACAGTGCCTCTGGTGAAGAAATCAGTAGAAAGGTTGAGGAATTAATCAATAAATTACAGCTTCCAATCATGGAGAGTGTCGCTGATGAAGAAATCAGTAGAAAGGTTTAGAAAACAATCAATAAATTACAGCTTCCTTTTGATGAGTTTGTAAGGTATAAGTATTTTGGAGAATTTAATGAACAAATGGAGAATCAAGGAATAGCCACACAAATTCAGATAGAAATCGTTAAAAAAACTCAAGAAATAACCAAAAATATAAAGCTCGCTCGAGAAAAGTTAGAGAAATCTTATTTTTTATGAAAAAATTATGTGAGGAATGCAGAACCCTATGATGGCGTCACGAATAAAAATGGCAATACGCAAAGACCCACATAATTCACAATTACAAGTGGTTATCTACGACGTTGGAGAGATGAATGACATGAACGATTCCAAGAACGTGGAGCATTGTCACATGCAGTTAGCTTTTGCAATTTTATTGAGAGAGAAGTTTCAGTGGGTGAATGATATTGTCGTGTATGATCCAGTTTTGTCCTTTCTGGATAGAAGAGCCATAAATCAACTCGACTGCACCTGTCTTAGTGGTATCAGAGCTATTTAACCCATTGGGCATCAACTGCTACATATTTCATCCATTAAGCTTAGGTCCTGAAGTCATGGACACATATTTCCATGAAATATTGGAATTCCACAAAACTCAACAAAAATTATTACAAGAAAAGAGGGAAATAATTATAAAATCACTAAGGGTTTTTGAAACACCGTATTTGGCACCTACAATAGAAGCAGACCTTGACGTAAAAAACCCCAGCAATGAAGAATGTTTGAACGAGGAAAATTAGGAAGTCATTGGTTTTGTAAATGATGAAGGCCAAGTCCATGAGGCCTCAGAAAAACTTGAGAGTGGTGAGGATTGTCGAGATGTAAAGGAGAACGAAGATCATGAGATTGAATGCAAGTCTGTCTTGAAAGAAGCAAGTGCAATTAAATCTCGAAATTATGGTCAAAGTAGAACCCCATCTCCAAGTCAACATATTCATGGCAGCGAAAAATATGAAGAAATACCCAAAGAATTTTTCTGCCCAAATTCAAACAGATTCATGGTGGATCTAATTACAATTCCCGCATTTGATTTCATATATGATCAAGATTTTGTTAAGGAATTGCACCACCCAGAAGATGTGCAATTTGATTTGATAATGAGAAAGGAAATGGAAGGAATTTATTGTGATGCAAAAGTGAGTATAGTAGAGGATACATTGTCTCTTGTTCCTAAGAATCGGTCGGCTACAAAAGAAATTATTAAGATAGGCGATCACCTATAATTCCTCAAGCAACAATCCAGACACGTAGAGGAAGCAAATGCAACCGCAATTTATCCATTTGGCAATCATCAGAATGGAAAGGCTGGTATCATCAGAATGGAAAGGGATGCCCAACATTTTGTTAACACTTGTGCTCAACCACAAAACCTTATCAGAAAAGCAGAATATATAATTGTTCAAACCACCATTGACTACTTAGTTGCATGCCTTCAAAATTCATCAATACGCTTGAGAATTGGTTGTTGGCTTGCCTTCGCGTAATCATTTCAGAGGATACATTGTGTCTGTATGGTCGCGTAATCATTTCATAGGATACGACACGTCCGTACGATTCTATATGACTCGAACTGTACAGTGATGGGTGAGGATTATAAACAAAAAATAATAATAATAACCTTAGGCTTAGCTTAATACAAATAAATAAATAAATAAATCGTTTCATTATGCTTTGAGGACAAAGAATTCTTTAAGAGGATGACAATGTAACAAACATAATAATATATAATTATATTATGAAAAGATGTAAGGATGTGTCTTATCAAAGATACACAACTCTTCATGTGAAAGGGCACCTTGCCTACTATATAAGTAGGGCCCTCATTGTAACACAGGACACTAAATTCAATCATATATTAATATTCAAAAATATTTATTTCTCAGTAAAGAATAACTTTCATGTTACAATGAGTTGAGGAATCGACTATCACGGTATGAGATAATGGTTTGTGGAATCCCTAAATGTAGGGATACTTGTTCAAAGAAGAGTTTGTCAGTGGCTTCTGCTATGGTGTTCTTCTTGCATGCGGCTAGAATCGCCATCTTGGAAAAGCGATCAACAACCACAAAAGCATAGTCATTTTCCCTCTTGGTGGATGGTAGGCCCAACATGTAGTCCATTGAGATGGATTCCCATGGCCTATTAGGAGTAGGCAGAGGGGTGTACAGGCCCTATTTCTTAGTGCTCAGTTTGGCAATAGCGTAGGCGGTGCAGGGCCCGATATACTTGCCGACATCCTGTCGAAGTTTCGGCAAGTAAAAATGTTTTCGCAGCACTGCCACTGTCTTTTCGATGCCAAAGTGTCCTGCCACTCGACTGTAGTGAGCTTCCCAAATTAGCTTCGTGCGCTCACTTGATGGAACACAGAGATGGCCCAGACGACACAACAACCCATCCTTAAGATGAAAATTAGCGACCACTGAGTTGGCACCCAACATTTGGTAGGTAGTGGAGAAGTTAGGGTATGTCTCATAGAGGTGGGGCCATCCGGAGGTCTCGTGGTCGCAAAAGTATAGAACCGTGGTGAGTGTCGCGACTGGAGGTCGACTGAGGCAGTCAACCACTCGGTCGGTACTTCCTATTTTATACTTGATGTTGAGGTGGAACTATTGTAAGTATGTTGACCACTTCCGATGGCGGTCATTCTACAATTTGCCTTAGGTTTGCATGAACTGTAGTGGCTTATGATCAGTGTGGATGATTGTCTCCTTCCCAAGATTGTAATGTCTCCACTGGCGACAAGCTTGCACAATGGAAAACATTTGTTTGTCATAAGTAGGGTACTTACGGACAACATCTGATAGTGTCTCACTATGATATGCCATGGGATGGCCGTGTTGAGTGAGAACGATGCCCACAACATAGTCTGAAGCATCTGTCTCGATCTCAAAGGGATGTTGCAGGTTTGGTAATGAAAGTACTGGGGATGAGCACAAACGCTTCTTCAAGTCATCGAATGCCCCACACAAATTTTTCCTTGCCGCCACCCCTGGTTACTTGGCCGAGGGCCCATGCGATATGAGAGAATCCCAACACGAACCTGCAATAGAAATTGGCGAGGCCCAAGAAGCTTTGAAGTTCAGTGAGTGTGGTTGGGGTTGTCCAGTCATGGATGACCTGGATCTTGATTGGATCCACATGCACACCATGATGATCAACGATGTAGCCTAATTAATGGACCCTATCCATGCCGAAGGAGCTTTTTTCCAAGTTTCCATATAGTTTGTGTTGTCGCAGGGTGTGCAGGACCTGTTGAATATGCTGCAAGTGTTCCTCCCAAGTCTTGTTGTATATGAGGATGTCATCCAGATACACCACTACAAAAGTATTGGTGAAAGGTTGCAGGATCATTTGTCAAACCAAAGGGCATTACCGACCATTCAAAAATACCTTCTTTTGACTTGAAGGCAGTCTTCCATACATCTGTTTGTTCTATCGGGACTTGGTGGTAGAAATACTTCAGATCAATCTTACTGAAGTATTTGGCCCCCATGAGCTGATCAAGGAGGTCTTCGATTTGGGGAATCGGGTACCAGTTTTGGACTGTGATTTTATTCAAGGCTCGGTAATCAATGCAGAGTTGTCAGGTCTCGTCTTTCTTTTGCACCAGAACGATTGGGGTCCCACAAGGTGATGAGATGGCACATATGTGCCCTTTGTGGAGTAGTTCTTGGATATGCCTCTTGATCTCCTCATTTTATACCAGAGAGCGGTGGTATACTGGCTCATTGGGTAGCAGTGTGCCTGGGGTTAGATTGATGGGATGCTTGACCTGACAGTGCAGAGGTACCCAGGTAGGAGAGGAGAAGATATCTGAGTATTCTTCAACGAACTTATCCACTTGCTTATGTTGTGTGAAGAGATCGGTCGCGGAGGCCCTAGATGTGGATGCGATCTTTCACTCACTCTGAGAGCGAATCACGAAGAAGACAAATTTTCCAGTCTGAGAGATGACCTTCCTGCATTGCTTGGCAGAGATCAAGGAAATAACACTAGGAGGGACTGCCTCGGGTATCCTGTACAATTTTCTGTTCAAAGTAATAATAACACTGTGAGGCCTAGACTCATATACAACATGACGTTTCCATAAATAAGGTTGGCCCAAAAGAACATTACAAACTTCAAGAGGAGCAACATTACACAATACCTCGTCTTTGAAGGTCTTGATGTTGTACGACAGTCGACACTGTTGGCTGACGTGGAGATCGCTTCTTGGCAGAGCCATCCAATGGTGTAGGGCTGTGGGTGTGGCGTTGTCAGTAGGGCTAGCTGCTTGACGACCTCTGCTGAGATGAGGTACTTCTAGATACCACTATCAAGGATGAAGTGCAGCAGGGTGCCTTTTACCCACATCTATGAATGGAAGAGGCGTTCTCCTTCTTCTTGCTCGTCTGGTTCACCAGGCTGGAGCTTGGTGGTAGCAACAGTGGCATTGGGTTCCTCGTCAATGATATGTCTTACCCTTTATATGATTCATAACCCGCATATGATTCAGAGGCTTTCACTTCAACCACCAGCGACTGCTTTGAGCGACAGTCAATAGTGTTATGCTAAGGGCTCTTATGGAAGTTGCACCACTTCCCGGTATCTTTCTTTGCCTTTCCCGTGTCCTTTTTTGCTTGCGGCTTGGACTAGTTGTCCTGATGCTGTCCATCTTTGCTCTGTCCTTTGTTCTGTGGGTTGGGGCCACCCTTTCCTGGCTTTTGTTGTGAGGGGTTCCCAGGCCCAAATTGTCGCATCTTTTGTTTGAGATTTTGGTCGATTTTGATGACATATCGGTAGGCCGCACCCAAGGACGAGATGTCCAAAAATTTCATTTCGGTCTGGATGTATCTATGCAGAACACCACGATACTTGAGCACCAGATGTCGCTCTAAATCTTTGATACCCAACTTGGTGCGCAAGGTATGAAAGATATTTGTGAACTCTGGCACTGCTTGGTCTCTTTCTTGTCGTAGTGTGGTCCATTTGGTATACAAGTCGTCATAACTTCTGACAGGGTAGTATTGTTCCTTAATAGCATCTCTGAAGGATTCCCAGGTGGTCGCGACTGTAAATAATGAGGGTTCCTCTGTTTCCTTTTGCTCACAGAAAGTTTCCCACCAATCTTTGACATGGGGAATGGCTTTAAGGAGCGCAAAAGTAATCTTTTCTCTATTCGAAAAGTTATGGACAGAAAAATACGCTTCTATTAGATTCAACCACTTGTCTACAACATCTACATCTATCTGACCTTCAAATATAGGAATATCGAAATTGATTTGTACCTCGAAGAGGGCGGCGCCTCCGCTCGAGGAAGATGCGCCACCTGTTGGTAGCCGTCGAAGGATTTGAGCGAAACTATCCATCATCTCGTTCCTCTGTTGCGTGAGGGCTTCCTCAAGCAACATTTTGAAAGGATCTCTTGTCCCATCATCTTTCTTTTCTCCCGCCATGAGAGGTTGCTTGGGCGTGCGAGAGCTTTTGTCCTTAAGAGGAACAATCTCGAGACACAATTCTTTGTACCCTGACCTCGTTGGGGACATGCATTAAGACGACAAGGAGCAACCCGCTTTGATACCACTGATCTAGATTTTATGAGAAGAACGAAATAAATACGGATTATTAAAATATGCTTAACACAGAATAACAGAGATACGATAAAACTGGTTTTCTATTCAATAAGGAAATAAGTTGAAACTATAAAATGCAATGGAAAACAAGCTTGTTGGAATGGTGGCGACTTATCTATGAGAAGAGATGTGACGATTGTGCTCATTCGCAAGAAGATGGTTACAATGAGCCTCTGAAGGCCTTTTTACAATAAACATGAATGTCAAAAACCCTAGACATCCAAAAACCTAACCCTAGGAGATGAAGCGCCAAAAGTCATGTGGGCCCTGTTTGGGTAAGTTAGTACATCAACGTCACGGGGTCGTAACTTTTGCATACGATCTCTGTTTTAGGCGCACGATAGCCTGTTGGAAAGGTCTAACCGAGAAGAACAATTTTCAACTGACCCAAGCTGGGCCCCAAATCCCCAAAAAACGTCGTTTAGGGCCTCAAAAGTTTGGAACCCAAAAAACTACCAAGGTGGAAAACTCTTTTTGAGCCAGTGGAATAAGTGGGTGGCCACCAATATCCACCTGGATCAAATAGGACCTACATGAAGAAATCTTTTTGAAAATAAATATCAACAATTTGATGCTTAAAAAAAAGAGACCAAAATCCCATGTTCTTCTTTTAACAACAATGAAACATTGGAGCTACAGGGATTTAGCCCAAAGTAAAATTAATTTAGCCGAAAGTAAAGCTCGGATTCCTAATTAGATTTTTATGGCTATAGGCTTTTGTATTGTTAGTTAAAAATAACAAAAGTCGAATTAGTTAAAAAGGAATCATAAAAAAATTAATTTTGTTTTATGAATAGATTGCATAATCCGTGTATTAAGTTTTTTTTTAATACCATTTGATGGAAAATCGGCCAAGGACCCTCATGGCAACCTCCCTCCGTTCACATTTTCATTAATGTATGCATCTTCAATTAAAATCAACCATATTTGTAGATGTCGTTCATGTCAAACACTTCACATAAATTAAATGCAGAGGTTTCAAATTAGTTGCATCACGTCGAAGTTTCTGTCACGGCTCGCCATTGTCTATTGACTGAGGATTGGAATCTGAAATCCGCAATTGTCTGATGGCATTAGTTCGTCTATCCAATGTTTCCCACACAAAAATTATATATATGTTTTCATATTGTTACGTAAAGACCATATCAAATCTAAAATTATAGATAAAGACCATATTATATCTGAAATTATATATAAAGATTGCTATCATACTTAAAATGCCATATAAAAAATGGAGTGCCTTCCTACAAAACAAATTTATAAATACATTAGTTATTCAATTATAAATTATAAATGGGTAACGTGAATTGTCTCATGTAACCTATAGAGTTTTTGGTGGGATCGGTTGCATAGGGTCATGGAGAGTGCCCTATCATGTTGGTAGCATTATTTATTTTGCTTATTATCTTTTTATGGTTTCTTTTACTATGGGTTTCTAGTTAATGGTTGAAAAGATTTTAGCTTATTGATTTCATATCTTTCAAACCCGTGCTTTGAATTACTTTAAAATCCAGTTGCATTCGCACATCCATTACCATAATACATATGTCACAAGAACATGTTTGATCATAATATCCTTGTAATTATTTGGATCTAGAACACCCATAAATTTGTCGATTGAGTGAATAATGTGTTGCTCCTTGAATAAAGAGAAACCATGACCAAAACTTTAATTGAAAAGATAACACAATTGAAGTAAGCATATGATCTTATCGAGATGCATTGTAGCTTTGCCTAATGTTGGTGCTTCTCTTCCTCCTGCTCCTCCACTATAGACTGGAAGGTCGAGCAACCCACAAATATCGTAATAAAGTGTGCAAGTGAAATATAAATTACATATCTATGCAAATCTTCTGCTACCACTTAACATCACATATATTACATCATACAACGTGACATATAAATATGCTTCATGTGCAGGACAAGGAAGCTTCTTCCAAGTTGCGGAATAATTAGACGTATATAAAATGCAAGTCTCAAATTGTTATCTCTCTTTACTTTCATCGCCTACTATATTGATTCGTTGTGATAGCTCACTTCGTAGGATGACAATTAATGCAATGTGCGTAGGTTTTGTGGACCAATTCTTCGGACAAGGTAACTGGTTGAGGGACTTACCAGTGGAAGAAAGGTCCTCAAATTGTGTCACCTACTCTTTAGCAATATCTGGAAGCATTGGTCTTCAACAATAACATAAACAACGTTGGGTGAACCCTGAAGCCTCACAACCTGCTTCAAGAGATTTCACTATAAATTATTATAATACAATGCACCAAGAGATTTTGTTATAATTAATTATAATATAATACACTGTTAATTGTAATACGTTTTATCCTTAGAATTACTTTTGGTAATTTATTATAATAAAATGTACAATAAAATTACTACAACATATTCCATTTAAAATTACACAATGACACGTATATGCTGCCATGCAACCTTGTTTGTTTTACATTCTTAATTTGCTAAAAAAAAATGTCCTTTGAAAACATGACTAGAGCCTTAGTTGGAGATTCTTAGGATCCTTATGGCTAGTATATTAAAGAAACATGAAACTTTACTTTAAAAGAATATATTTGCTTTTAATAATATCAATATATTTTAAAAAAAGTTATGTATTTATATAGGATTTGTCTGCGATGTTTTTTTTAATTAAATTAAAGGGCTTTTTATCGATTTTTTTTGGGATTGATTTACTAGTCTTGTATATGTAATGTTTTATTGTATAAACCTTTTTTTAGTATTGGTTTTTGCATGGTTACTTTATCTCCCTGTGTTTCTATGTAACTACATAAATTTGTCATTGTGTCATGGTGATTGGTTGTAAACGATGCATTCTTATATAAATAAGTGTCACTGCAGTGGCGATGTCCTTGTCGTTGTTGGGTCATTGTTAAGTCCAAAGGTGATTGTTGGGTGATTTTTAGCCCATAAAATACAATGTAGGGTTGGATTACCTCTGGCGACTTGAATGAGGAGGCCTTGTAGATGCTAATGTCGACCAATTCAATATAGAAGAAGTTCAATTTGGAGTGACAGAGAAACTAGGATTGAATCGCGGGATCTGATGGGTTTCTCACCATTCCCTTGATTGCCTCAACCAAAAGAACCCCCATTTTTTCTAATCTATAGATTAGAAAAATGTGTGGCTGATTGGCTAACCTGTGATTCAATGAGTAAATGATGGTGGTATGTGATTCCAATATCTTGTTATTATACGATGCAATCTTTGTGATGTACAAGTGTCGCGAGGGTCGTCCCAGGTCAGCCCCTACGCGCCCAAGGCATCCATCCCTTTGGTTTGCTTCTCAGGGAGGAAAATATTCTAACGTTGATTTAGCATGGTCTACCTTGATAGACCTAATTTCTTTTACCTACTTTGCAATTCTAGAAAAAAACAATTGAATGATTCCGAATATATAACTTCTTATAGTTGTCCGTCTTAGCAGTAATTTTAATTATAAATAAATATGTATGAATCTATATGAGAAATTATCGTAGACACACTTTTCTCTCCCTTTTCAAGGCAAAATGACAACTGCCAATAGTTAAGGGCATTGCCATTTCAGTGACATTTCCAGGGAACGATTTTAGTGACATTTTCAAGATGTATTCGCAATATGAATAATATGTTCGTGGAGACGCGACTACTTTATAGAAGACACAATTGTAAAACTACCATCTAGTACAATTTGATTACACCAAAGGCAAAGAATCTCAAAGTCTTGAAAACTGCATGAATTGAAATTATTGACCAGTTACTCCACTGTCATCGTATTGTTTCAGCACTACCTTTTTGAAGTCTACACATTATTATATGAAGTAAAATCAGTGCATTACTCTAGAGACTTTTGAATTGTTATATGCCACAAGCAAAAAAAAATTAATTCAATCATACTGCTATACCATCAATAATTCTATTTTATTTTAATATGCGAGGGTTACAAGCATTACCTTCTTGATTTTTCCATATTGCTCTTGCATGGGAATTAAGAAGAGATTCATTATTTAGTTCTCCACAACAAAATAGTTGGATGAATTTGGAAAACAAAACAAGAGGAATATAAAATTACAAATTTGATCTATATATAGATCTTATTTACCTCCCAAGGGGCTATGAATAAACATGAGGATGGTATGAACATAGTATGAAGAGGACCATTAGGAATCAATGTACAAAGGGTAACATAGATATGGAATTTAAATATTTTTATAATCAATGCCAATTTTATAGTGTGAATGGAGGTGGTTTAAAATATAAAATAGATTTTGCATTTTTTAATTAAAACTTCTAAGTGAAGTAAAATTATTAAAATTATACTTACAAAATCATGTCATTGTCTTGGATTAGTGGGTCTATTTTTGAGTGGACACAAAGATTTTTTGAGATGCACATGCCAAAAAATTCATAAATTCTACATTTTTGTAGAATACTATTTGAGTTCATAAAGAGTCTTATAAAATCGAAATTGGTTTTATTTTTTCACCAAAATATAACAAGAAAACGTGGAAATTGCAATTTAAACATGGGATTAATATGCACTCTACATAGGGATTAAAATAAAAACCAACCAAAAACATTGCAAGGTATTAGGAAAACTGGAGTAAAATGCCTAAAAATGAAGTTAGAGATGTTAGGAAGCAGAGTTGTATTCACAAATAGATTCTAGAAGTCGTGGAGTTAGGAATTGCTTGGTGGGTTTTTCTACCGCTTTAGATAATTTACAAGGTTCTAGATGAGCAAGTTCAGATTTTGGAGATGGAACTATTTTCCATGAACCCATTACACCTGCTCCCTTTTCGTTTGGGGATCCAACTCTTTCAGAACCTGCAAAATTTAAATCAAGTTTTTCCCTGGTGTTGATAAAAGTGTTACATGCAAAACCCCAAAAGCGTTTAAAGCATTCCTAATATCATCAAAGGCATAATCCAACAACCTCTTCTATTATCTAAAATTGAAGACGTACATAAATGAACTTAAAAGTTAAAACACAATATGGGAATAAAGAAAAGGGCATAATCACAAACAGAACAGAAAGAAAAGAGTAGGAAAAGTACCATCAATGCCACCAGGTAGGACTGCAACCTGTAAATGTACAAAACATGAAAGCTATCAAAATTGTAAAACAACAGTGTCTTCAACAATCCAGTTTTAAAAGTAGAATATAGCTTAAAACAAAAATTCCTAAATTGCAATTGCATTTCCTAGTGCAGGAACGAAATCATCATATAGTTCTTTGACATTGAAACTAACAATGCATCCTCCACCCAATACATATTCATTTACTTACAACCAACAATGTCGAGCTTTCACGAGAGAAATGCTTACCAAAACCCACTGCAGCTAAAAAACAATAATCCTAGTCTCCCACACAAAATTTTCTTTAGACTGAGCCAAGATATATGTATCTTTTAATATAAAATGAACTGTATGTATTTACCTAGTAGCTAAATAAAATACCAACATTTAGTGTGTAAAAAATAATGAATACAAGGTTGTTGTTATGGGACTTATCGGTAAATGTGGACATAAACAAATCTCCCTAGATCAACCTAGATCTAGAACAAAACAGAACAGGACATGACGCTTTCCCTAAGCTCTAATCATTGAATTTACTATCAAACAAGATATGTGCAACATATCGTTTAAATATCGCTTCCTCTTGTCGCTGTCGTCCTAGCTCCACTCGAGTGCTCCTGTGATATTAGATCTGCAAGTGAACACAAGCCAACCAAAGTGAAAGCAATATAGCATACTCAAAGAGAACCTATGTATGTGATCAAGGAATCATACAATAGAACGAGATAAGCTTTATGGGAAAGAAACATATCACTGTATTATATTAAAGTGAAAGTGGAGAGTTACAACCAAAGCATTGATGTTACAAGGTCCCTTTCCGATGACCCTTTGCTCCAACACACACACTTGCTCCAATATTGAATGAAGAAGATCCACAATGACTTGATGAACTGAATTGAGGCTCTCAAGAATGATCCAATGCATAATTCTCCATACAATCTTAGCCAATTCAACCTTCATTAACCTTAGTCTTTTCCATGAGAAAACCCTCTTTATATAGGGGAAAGAGAGATGGTTAAAGAGATTAGAATGATCCCACCAAATCAGAGAAGCGAGTAGGATCCCAACCATACGGATGCCACCTCATCTTCTAGAAGATCCCCTTCTAGAATTTTCGTGAAGTTCAATATTTTCTTAGCCTTTTGACATCGTCGCACCCTAGCTATAGAGTAACATGCGAAGACGTCACAAATCGGTTTTAGGGCAGAGTGCGATGACCAGGCATCATTGCACCCTGATTATGATGGACCTGCGATGACCTTCCTTAATAGGTTTTTTGGAAAAGGAAGCCAGTCACTTTCCTCATGGAGAAAGGCTCTTTTGGGAACATGAACACATGTTTGTGAATGGATCATCAAGATGACCAAAATAATGTGTAACAGTTTCCCAGTAACATTGTCCAAATATCAAACCTTTGTGAGAGGAACACACCTACCCATGTTGTTCCAGAGGCTAACAACCTCTAGTCTGTGGGTGACACCCTTAACACTCATGAGTTTGTGCTTGAGTATATAGATCTCAGGGTGCCACGCTTAACACCCTTGAGTCACCTACCCATGTTGTTCCAGAGGCTAGCAACCTTTGGTCTGTGGGTGCCACCCTTAACACACATGAGTCTGTGCTTGAGTATATCTCAGGGTTCCACGCCTAACACCCTTGAGTCGGTGCTTGAGTGTAATCCAACTTTGGAAATGGACACTTGGACTAAGTATGGCAACAAATCACTCCACCACAAATAACCTCAGACATTAACTAACACGCAGTAGCTGATAATACTAATATGAACACTTGGTAGCTCACATTAAAAGGAACACACGACACGAGAAATTATACATTTATTGAGGTTTGAGAGACATACCCATAAAATTTATATAAATAAATACTACTGAAATGATGTAGATGAAATAGAATTTATATAAACATAATTTGCTATGACTATACTTAATAATCACGTATGATTTCCTTTGTGCCAACCGAGGCCTAGAGCAACATGTACATGATGAAAGATAGGTGCATTAAGCATAGCTAAGGCAGGTGTAAAAAATTTAGAATTGATTTGCATTGAATATCATCTTTATTACACATGCTTCTCCTTAATGACACTTGCTTGTCCATTTGCAACAACTGGAAATCGATGAGTAAGGAAGTTTTTATTTGCTAAAAGAAGTTTCAAGGTTATTGGAGTGGTTTTGAGCGATATTCAATTGGACGGTTCCTGCAGAGTACCCTAATATACGATGCTGAACTTCCGGAAAATGTAATGTCTCTATTCCCAATAGGATTTTTTGTTTGGCCTCTATCCTTGGAATCCCTCACTCTGTAGATTGGGAGATATGAAAAAACAAGAGTTCTTCTTTCAACAATAATAGATCTTTGTCGAATGAATGAAGAATGTGTGGTCCCGTTGGGTGATCCGGATGATGTGTGGGAACAGATCGGTGGGTCGCCTCACACACAAACTTCCAAGGCTTCAGTTTATGGATTTCTTCTTCCTTGTCTTTGTATATAGACAACAATTTTCTTCTGTGGAGTACAATAGTCGCAGATGATTCAGATTAAATTTTTTGGCTTTGTCAAGAACCAACTCGCCTCCTAGCTATAAAGATTGACGCCCAGTACAGAGGTGGGTTATTCACTGTCGATGGGCCATTACACACCATCTCAAAATTCTTCATTCACTCGGTTCCCCAACTATTCCTATGAAAAGTTGGATCAAGCTTATGCTATATTAATATTTTAATCTCACTATTATGATGTCCAAAAGTATGACTAAGTGCTTCCTTCCTATATCATTTGTCAAAAGAAATGCTTTAGAAATTGCACTAGCATACTATTAAACAATTACATTAAAATTGAGATATCTATGCAGTTACCTGAATCTTTCTTTCCTAGCATAACATTGTATAAATAATGTTTCAATCAATTATGAGGATTTGCCGGTGGAAGCAATAATTGCAACTTCTTGAGCTGTAGTGAAATCAAGTTTCATTTAATTTGGATGGTCCACTTTCCGAGTGAGCACGCCAATAAGGTGGCACTCCATCCAGTAGAACTCTCCAACAGTTGGCATACATCAAGGCGTCCCTCCTTCCTGTTGATGTGGAAGATGCATTTCCAATAGAGGCAATTTTGAGTGGTTGAAGCAGTTCTAGGAGTAGCAGCAAAGCCCCAACTTCGTCAAGTGCAACATAATCTATCCGGGTCAGTTCACTGTCTTAGCTCCATTAGGTCAAGTCGGCACCAATCTCTAACCAAGTCAAGTTCCTTTCCTATGGAGCAGAGTCAAACAAGTTGGACAAGATTATGGATACTGGTGTTGGGTCGAATTTCGTTGCCGCTTATGGGTAAATCAAGTAACCATGACCTCAAACTAGGAACTTTGCTTGCTTGTAGGGATGTGTTGTGGAGTTTCACAAGTGTGATAGACCGATCAAGAGAGTGGAGTGGATGCTAAAATGAATCCCATCAACCATGTTATCCTAGTTAGTTGGCGATATCTACAAAAGAAGAAACATGGATGGGAAAGGTGGAGCAAAAAGCATAACAACATGTCACCATATGCTGCCTATAAACTGTTGAGACAAATATGTGCCAATGACTATATATCCGCCCTCCATTTCCCATCTGATGATCCTCAAAATTTTGTTCATGTCTACAAAGTATTTGGAGCCAACAATGTCAATAAAATGCTTCGGGTAATTCATTCCCTTCCTCTACTTGCTTGTCTCTATATTACATGTCATGGACACATGAGATTGTTTTTTTTGGCTAGGTGACATGCAAGACTTCTCCATCCTCTCAAACAAAGAGATGATGTAGTTAGCATGGTATATGAAGCAAATGCGAACAAGAAGTTCACAACGATTTTGTGCATATCTATCTAGACCCTATCTAAGACAAATATATGCACATAATAGTTGGCACCGATTAAGATAGCCAGGGCGATGAATAGACAACTAAGGCGGTGGCCAACTATTATGCCTATATAT
>ML781834.1:572457-592271 GCA_009831015.1 Picea engelmannii
GGCAGATGCTGTAGATACTGCTATTTACTTAATAAACAGAGGACCTTCAAGCTCTTTGGATGGTAGAATTCCAGAGGAGGAATGGACAGAAAAAAAGGTAAACTATTCTTTTTTGAAAACTTTCGGTTGTGAAGCATTTGTCCTTCATTTCCACTTCAAGTCTTTTGGTAGTCTTTTAACCAAGAGCCTAATTTTTTCTTGATTTTGAGAATGCTTCTTTTATTCTTTCAATCTCGTGACTTCAAATAGTAGTTTTTATTATGGTTTTGTAATTTACATATTTCTTCATCTTTCTTTTTCAATTCTTTCCTTGACTTGTCCTTTTCCCACTTCTCTTTGCTAGTCTTTCCCTGTTTTAATTTTTGAACGTCCTTAATGAGTGCTTCATTAAGGTATCGTATCTTAGATAGCTCACCATCCTTCTTCTCAATCTCTTCTTTTGATTATTTTAAATTATCTTCAATTTTATGAATTGCTTCCATTTTTAAGTCCTTGATCTATTTTTTTAAGAACAGTTCTTCAAAGAAATCCCATGTGATGTTTCATTTAGTATCCTTATCAATACTCCACCATCACTCTCGAGCTTCAACATAAAAATGAAGACCAAATATTATGAACCAAATACTTAAGACCAAATGTTATGTAACAAAACCTTAAAATATCATAAGAAACCAGAGTACATACCGTGTACACCAAATGTGAGGGTGGAGCATAACTCCAAGATAGATAAGATAGACGAGTTACACAATAATTCCTTAAAGAATAAGAAAATCTCCTCCAAATAACCTAATATATTCATACATCCAAATAATGCCCTCAATAATGACTATATAAATAATAGATACAAACCTTTTAATAAGCCAACCATTATACTTTACATACATAAAAAATTATAAATACTTAAAAATATGATTGTTTCATACATGAAAACTTATAAGTGCTTAAAAATATATTTGTTTCACTTTATAGGTACGCTGAAGGAATTTTTTAATGGGAGGTTCCTCTAAGGGCCTTCGTCGTCTGTCGAATGCCAATAAAAACTGGCCATCTGTTGATCAACAATTGACCATTCATTTCCATCCATGTATCCTATCCTTCACCGACTCCAAGTGATGGCTTCTTCATCCCTGTTTTCCCTTTGTTTTCGGTCCCTATTCCTTTTCGTCTGCATTGTGCCTTGGCTCTCAAAGCCCTTTCTCCCTCATTACATACCTTCTCTTGTCCCTTTTGTTTTTATCCCTTTGTTTTCATTTCAATGTTCACATAATTTCAATTCTCTCTTTGCCATTTTCTAATATGGCCACGAATTTTGGGACTAGACTAGGGTACATAGTGGCGACAAATGTTACCAACGCCATTATCAGTCCCCTCTTCAAACATTTGTAGGATGTTATGAAGTTGGGGGAGAACATTCAACTTCTCAACACAAAAGTCGTCTGTATGAATGAGTCATTACCAATTCGAAGATCAACAAAGGCAACTGTCAGAGTTAGTGGAAAGATGTCTCAGAAAGATCAAGGAAGCCCTTGAACAAGCCAAATCCGTCATCCATTGTGCCAATAGATAATGAGGACGGTGTCTTAGTTTCTACCTCTTCTATAGCCCCAAGATTCTTGTAGAAATTAGATAATGGAAGACTAGATGTAGTGAGCCTTCCAACAACTTGATTTTTCCCTTTCAACAATTGCCAATACTGCACAGTTTCTGCAGTTTGCACAACCTCGACCAGAGGTGCTTCACTAACGTCTACCAGATTCAGGCTTCGTGGGATATGGCATCACATATTCTCAGGAGAAACTACTCACATGGTTTAATGAACCTCATCCTTTGGATTGTGTGGCCGGTGTGTACAAGATGGCAGAAGTTGGAAAAACAACATTACTCAAACTCATTTATAACAATTACAAGGAGGTGAGTGGTATATTTACTCGGTAAAGTTTTTCTAATATCTCTGCAATATATTTTTCTCCACCATAGTCATTTTATTAGCAATATTTGTAGATATGTGGTATATAGGTTCAAGGGGGAGTAATTTTTAATTTATCCACAGTCGTGTATAGTATAGATTACAAGCAAGCATAGTTACATTTTCTCTCCATTCAAAAATTATAAGGTATCTTAGTTTGTTGTTGTAGTGTTTGGGTCAATAGATTTTATAATCGTCTCTTCACGTGTCACCATTACACGTTCACAAAGATATTCCTCTGAGCCCTAGACATCATACCCAAAACAAGATTTTTCTTTGAATTAGGCCCGACTTGAATGTTGGCTATTATATCATAGTTCCAATCGCAATAAAAATAAAGTCATTTCAAAAGTAAATGCATACATGATAAGGTCAACTGCCATTTTAATACAAAAACACGATTTTCCACCTTTAGAAAAGAATCTATGTCCTTGCCCTTGGTTAAGTCAACATTACTTGAAAGGAGAATAGATACTGCGACACTATGAATTGAATTTGAATAGTAGATCCATCACTTCACTTGGATATATAATCAAGCAAGTCAAAGTTGACGACTAGAATTTAATATATATTACAAGCTAATAAATTGTGCAAACCGTACATGTTCTTCTAGAATGACGCCATTTCATAAAAAATGTGCTTTGGTTAAGATAATGAAGGCGAGCTATGGTGCACTCCATGAAAATGATACTGTGGAATACAATAAAAATATTGTTGGCATTATTGATCGTGTGTTGTCATTGATGGTAACACGAATCAAACACGGACATGAATCAAACATGGACAATAGTCAAACATGGACAATAATCAAACATGGTTGTGCAAGTATTATGAAACATATTTAACTGCTATTTGAAGTTCGATCAATTAGTGGGAGGTTTGTCGAAACCAACAAACTAACGAGAGTTTAGGTAGAGACCAAAGAGAGACAATTATGAAGATTTTAATTAAAGAAATGTCCAAGGAAGTAACTCAGTAAGATAATTCATAATATCTTATCTAAGGCAGAATTAAAAAATGATATAATAAGAGGAAGAGGAAGATCACCTTGAGGCAAAAGTGATTTATAAGATCTTAATTGAAGCATATTTCAGAGAAGAGACAGAGGAAGAGTCACATGTAGAAGTGACTTAGAATACACTCAGTATATTGAATCTGAGGAAGAGGTTAAAGAGAGACAATTCAAAATATTTTAATTGAAGTAATACATGAAGAGATATGCTCTATTAATGCTGATAAGGTTGATGACAAAGAAGGAACACAATAATTCCCCTCAACAAGTTATGATGGTGAGAATGTCAATGGTGGATGTTTGGTGAGGAAGCATCGATACCATTGAGTCACAAGTCAAGTCGATTCAAACAACAATGAGGCCGACTATTTGGAAATTGAGATGGAAGTCAATCCAATGTAGTCTAAGACAAGTCGACCGATAAGATGGGTCTAAGACAAGTCGAACAACAAGAGGATTTGAAGACAATTTGATAGACAAGACAAGACAAGTCAACCAACAAGATACTCTGAAGACAAGTCGACCGACAAAATGAGTCGAAGACAAGTCGACCAACAAGACAACAAGTCGACTGACAAGATGACAAGTCGACCAACTGCAAGTAGACCAAATGCAAGCCTGTAGATTGATGGGTCGAGTCGAAGACAAGTCAACTGACAAGTCGAGTCAAATACAAGTCCTTTGACTACGAGATGAGTTGAAGACAAGTCGATCATACGCAAGCCTACAAATTGATGGAAGTTGGAAAAACTAGACGAAGATGTTTTGAAAAAGAATGAAGGGAATTGAAGGATCAACAAGGAATTCATACGAATTGGTTGAAGATCAAAATAAGGATTTGATCCATAAATGTGATAAAATGGAAGAGGGATTGATATAGAAAAGAAAGGCAGACATGAAAGCTACAATATGATATAATTGGATTAAATATTAATGGAGAATATTAATATAAAGGTTAACATTAATGGAGAATATTAATATTAATATATGGCGTATAAATACAAAAGAAGAAATAATAAAGGAAAAAAGTTATTATTAAAATAATAACATTATTATTACTGAAATGAAGAGGGGCATTGAAAGATACATTGTTTCAATATCATACACCTTTTGAATGACTATATAAACAAGAATCTTGTGTTGGAAAAGGGTATCTCGGTGGATAAAATATAAATACAATGAATTGAATGAAGGCTCATTCTTTATCAGGTTGGTGCTTGTTTACAAGCTGGGTCTTGGTTATGAGGGTTGGATTCCTCACATCTCAGTTGGATCTGAGAACTACAAGCTAGGTCTTGTCTCTGAGAGTTGGATCTCTGTTATTCAGTTGGTGTTGAATAGTTTGACGATTTGAATCATATGTACTTATTCAAGTTTAATAAATATATGATATTTATTCTTCTTTATAGAATTTTTGTTTTTATAATTGTTATATATATTTATGAATAATGAACTGAAATACATACATGTTATTTAATTAATTTAAGTAATCTAAGAAAGTGTGAAAATTGTCCAAAAAGTTCAAGACACTGTTTCACCCCCCCCCGCCCCTCTCAATGTCAGTGTGTGTTTCAAAAATTGGTATTAGAGCAGGTTTTCTTCAAGAAAAACAGTCTAATCATTGGAAGGAAGATCCTCCTAAACACACAAATGGGTGGAGAAATGGCTATCTCCACAAATGAAGCTCCCTTATTTGATGGAGCATAATATTCTTCATGGAGGGAAAGAATGAAAATATATCTGAAGTCAAGAGGATCTGGAGTTTGGGACTTAGTAGTATGTAAGCCTTGGTACCTTGGTACTTAACTACCTCAAAGAACAAATCCAAAACTGCAAAAGAAGCAAAGAGAAATATTTCAATGGCATTAAAATCAATCCAGAATGGACTGTCAGACTAAGTCAAAGAAAATATGGGACACTGCACCTCTACTAAAGTATTTTGGCTCTAGTTAGAGAATTCCTATCAGATTAAAGAATAGAACATAGAAGAAGAGAAATCCTATCAGATTATAGAACCTAACACATAAGAAAATAAATCCTATCGGATTATAGAACATAACATAGATTTTTTTTTTCCCAATTAGATTATAGAACAAAACACAAAAAAATAGAATTCCTATCAGACTAAATAACATACCACAGAAGAAGAGAGTTCCTATTAGATTAAAGAACATAACACAGAGGAAGACAAATCCTATCAGATTAAAGTACAAATCACAGAAGAAGACAACTCCATCAAGGGATTGATGCATACCTCAGTAATCAATGAAGAAAAACTAATGAATATTAAGAATGATTTTCTAAGTACATTAGAAGAGATTCATATGACACCAGAAAATAGTTTTTATATTAAAGTTCCTAGGGATGCTATTGACCAACTTGAATACACAATTATGTGCACTCTAGAAGAGTTGGATAAACTTGAAAAGAAAGATATGTTTCTACAACAACATTTGAATCAATTTAACAGAAATAACCATGAAAAGCATGAAAACAAGATTCAACTAGAAGACAAAGAGGAACATATCAAAATATTGAAGACTGAAGTTGTTGATATAACAAAAGAAGTGAAAGAGTTGAAGACATATGACGATCCCAATAAAATCATAGAAGTATCAGAAGAGAAAAATGAAATGGTCATCATTCTAAAGACTCAACTTGAGGAAGCTAAGGAAAATGAAGAAGCTCTGAAGATCCAGTTAACTAAAAAGGAAGAATCGTGTCACATGTTGGAATTGGAATTTGTCAACCTAAAAAAGAAGAATGAAAAGACAAATGAAACTGTCAAATTCCAGAACAACTTAGCTATCCTGGATAGGATCTGGAATAGTCAAAGATCAACCAATGACAAAAATGGTCTTGGGTACAATAAGAAAGAGGAAGGTGGTAAGTGGAACGCCATTCCCAAACATAAGAAAGGCTCATCCTCCCCAAAAGAAAAAAGTGTAGTCACAAACCAAATAAAAACATTAAAATTTGTTAAAGAAGGAAGTTAAAAAAATTAAAACCAAGAAACATATCAAAAGGCAAACTTCTCATGTCAAAACAGACCCAAGTACGTAGACACCTTTTGTTGGCCCTCGACCAAGTTTTGAGGAAACCTTGGTCAGACTTGAACCACTTTTGGACTTCGACACGATGGTCGAAGATGGAGTGCCCAGGCAGAGCTGAGATCACGGATCTCACCGATTTTGCGGGATTTGTACGGGGTTACTTAGGGTTTTTGTAATGGGTTATGGGATGTCGGCCCGTGCGGTTTTCCCATGTTAGGCATTATTGTATGGGATTACAAAAGTATAAATAAGTAAGAATGTATGGTAGAAGTAGATAAGAAGTGGGAAGTGTCTAAGTGCAAGTAGTTTTGAGTTGCTTTGTGCAACAAAATGTGTACGTGTTAAGGCTCTGTGCTCGATAGAGAAGTTGGCTTGGTGCCTTGACCTAGTTTTGGAAGGAGGATCTGGCGCTCAGTGCACATATCTCTTGTCTGGTGCGAAGCTCGAATCTATGGCTTAGTGCATAGAAGTAACTGAATGTAAGACATTGACAAATAATAAAGAAGGTGAAGTGGTTGGTGGATGTAGCCCCACTGGGGTGAACCACGTATATATCTTGTCTTTGGTGTGCTTTGTGCTGTGCTATTTATGTTATTTATTCGGTTAGTGCCTTGATTATCATGTATGATAGATAGATCTGTTGTTTCTTAGTGCTTTACTTGTGTTAAGGATGAATGGATGCTAGATCTAACTTATAATGCTAAGTGTTGAGTGTTTGAAGTGCATAATCTTTGTTGTTACTACACTAGATCTATCTTTGGGTATGTTCTGTGATGTTAATAAGGCTAATGACTAATGCATGTTAACCCTAAGTGTTAATAGAGTACTCTGCGAAGTGTTATTATCATAGATCTGTGTCCCAGCCTGGTTACAGACACCTTCGTCCTGTAACCCCCCTTGCTTCTACCTCGAGTGAGACCTCGCCTGCTTCGCAGGTGTTGCCGAAAGGGACGATAGTCAGGGTTTTGTTGGTGCGTTGTTGAGCATTGAACCCTGGGTTTGCCCCTGTGCCAACAAATGGTTTCGTGGCCGAGACCTGAAACTGTGATTGCTGGGAATTGAAGTAAAGAAAAGAGAATCTATGTGTGTATATTTCCTGCTGAAGTGCACAATAATCTACTTGACTCGCGAAGCTCCGTGCTAAGAAAAAAATACAATCTAAAGAAAGAGGTAAGATCCAAAAAAAGGTACGCTTTGTTCTTTGACAAGAGAAAGATAAGTGAACTTTTTTTGTTTCGAAAGCATGAATTTAAGTATGTTTAATAGACTTTGTCCTAGTCTGAAGGCTAGGGCACAATTGGAAGAAAGAGTTGATTTGAGTAAATTTAATGGAAATGAAGAAATATATGTTATTCCTATGCATAGAAATAGTTTTTGGATTAATAAGTGGATGCATGAACCTAGATTTTTTTTTTGCAGATTGCAGGTCCAACACTATGATCCTAGTGCGCAGTACAAAAGAGGTTGGGGAATGTTTAAAAGAAAAAGAGGATTAACTTTGTGTTATAACCACAGAAGGCTGGTACATATTTCTAAGGAATGCCCTAGCGCGTGTCCCATTTGTCTTTGTTGTAAGATTGTTGGTCACGAGGTTGAAGATTGTCCAAGAATGATTGCTAAAGTCGAAAGGATGAACGTAAGACAAGAAAAATATGAAGAAAGTCAAGAGACTAAGGGCATGTTAGGAAGTCATAAAGAGAAAGAACCAGATAAAGTTCAGACTACATTAATATAGTTGAAAGAAATGATGGATGCTCATAAAGATGTCAGTTTACCAGATATCCTGAAAGTAAAACAACGCATAAATGCAGCAATAGAAGACTTCGACATAGACTGTGTCTTGGATGAGGAAACACAAGTGAATATTATGATAGAAGACACTTGGGAAATTTTTGGAAAACCTATTGTGATACCTTCATTAGGAAGGATAGGCTTGTTCAAGGGTAAGATGATAAATTTATGTGGAAGAGTTACTAATGTACCTATTATTGTTCATGGAGCATCGACTGAAGAGGAATTTGAAGTCATTAAGTTTGTTGGGGACAATGCCCCTTTCCCACTTTTGATAGGTAAGACTTGGATTGAGAAGGATCAGATCAGAAGGAAAGCAGAGGAAGAATCTACAGACAAGAAAAAAAAAGAACTAAGGGATTTCATAGCTAGAAAAATAGATCGACTAATAGAAGAACAAGAGCATAAATCAAAGCAACAAAATAAAGTAACAACGTAGGAGGGATAGAAAGCAAGAGAATTAATTTTCAAGGTTGAAAGAATGCAAGAAGGATTGAAGAACCTATCTATGAAATAAAGAAGTATATACACCCAGGAAGTATTAAGAGAAGGGATATTAACTTCTAACCCTTTGAGGGCACCGCATGAGTGTGAGGCCACTGCGCTAGGAGAAGATAAGAATAAAAATGGAAAGAGGATTCCAGAAACAGTTAGAGAGACTCAGATCACAGGGAAGAAGGCAAGGAAGCTCAATAAAAATAAAGTTAAGTTGGAAAAGCTATAGGAATCTACAAAGACCAGATGGAAGACTTCGTAGACTGAAACCTCGTAGGAGGCAGGTTCGCAAGATTTGAACCTTGCTGGAACAACAAAACCGCACAGAATGGGACTTCGCCCTGGTGAAGCTATGTGACTGTTGGAGGTGCCTCGACCGTTAGAACGATGCTCCAGAACGATTGGAAAACACATTTATGGACTAATGGACCGCTTTTGGGATGTTGAGACCGTGCCATAACAAACAAATTCACATTGATGGAAGCATTCCTGGCCATTGGAAGAATCCGTTACGATGTCCCTCTTATTTAACTCATTGGTCGTTGTGCCGGGACCAATTTTTGCTACCCGTGATTAACTAAGCTAATAGAGAATTGTCTAAGTGTCGAGCTGTGTTATCTAAAGCTAGACCTCGCCATCCGTTCGTCTACCCCGACCCGTCTGTTTAAAAGTTCGAATGTCGGACGAACCTAGTGAGTTAGAGAAGTCTGTCGAGGAAGTCCTAAGGAAGCTAATGATTGACATACCATTATTTGAAGGTGTCCAAGCGTCGTCGACTAGGGGACTGTAGGCTTCCCCTTCGATTGGACATCGTTCTGGTCGTGTTAACCCCACGACTGAGCAACAAAGTCAGCATCGCGGCTATCTGGCTAATGTGAAGTAGATCCTGTCGATCCTACCCGAGTACATTCCACTTTTGGCTGGCACCATTAACCACGACAACATCCCATGATATTACGAGTACATCTTGTTCACCGCGTACATTTGGAAAGGAATACGCATAGTCGAGAGTCAGCTAGGATAGATCCCATTGCTGAAGAACAACGACTTCAATATAGGTGACAGGAAGAACTATGCTATGCTAGCGCCCCACCGCTACTTGACGAAGTCCATTGGGAAGAAGCTGCACCTCATTTCGTAGCCATGGATTAAGGGGTTGACACAATCTACTGTGTTGAATGTGATGAAGATTCCCCATTTTGGTCGTCACTAGGAGGTTAACGCTTGCGTTAAAATCCTCTTGTCGTGCTATCTTGGCGGATACATGTGGCTCAACCGGAGGATTACTGTGTATTCGACGTTGATCCACCAGATTACAAGCTTAAGTATGAAGGGACCTGACCCCCATTAGTTTTATCCAGGGAAGGCCTTAGACCGCTCCATGGCACAATGCATCAAGGAAGCATACAAAGAAGTTGAAAAAGGAAAGGGAGGTTACAAGGTAGCCTCTATACAGGATGGCGTAGTGCACCTCGCTTGCCAACTCATAGCTGGCAAGCTCGTAAGAAAGAACCACCTGACACAGGTCACCGGGTTTGTGGTGGACCTAGCAAGAAAATGTGTGGAGGGCATGCAGATGAACTGGGAGAGATACCTCGTCAATGAACTATAGAAAGATTGTCGCGAAGCCCAGGATTTGGGATACAAATTCCACTACAGCTGGCTAATCACATTTATCGCTTGGCAAATGCCTGAAGGAGCCATCTTCCCAGAGATCAAACCCTCAGAGCTGTTGGCTGCTCGGTTTTCAACCTTGTGGTACACCAACGACATGACGAAGCAGTGGCAGTCTAATGCCGTGTTTCCTGCATACTACCGGCAATTTAAGGTTTCCATTGAATCCTTTCTACGCATGACATCGCACATTTTACACCAGTACCGACCATTGACAAAGTTCTGCGCATATCCACATTTTATCTACATCATTGTGTGCAGAGATGAGAACAAGGAAGAGTTACATTCGTACTACAAGCTAACAGATGAAGACATGGAGCAGATCACAAAGGAATAGTTGAAGGAGTTCCTTATACTTGTCGTTGATGCAGAACTCTCTGACACTGACACCATAGGAAGCTCCATGGTCACTCGAGTCGAGCATGTCAGACAGTCTAGTGGGACGACGAAGAAGAAAAAGCAAGAGAAAGTCTAGGATATAGAGAGCGACGAGGAGGATGATGCTTCTGAAGATAACAGGTCTAGCTCGCTCGGAGGAGGAGGAGAAGACAAAGCAACTGGACAAGGAGGAGGGGGTGAGAAAGGAGGAGGCGAAGCTACACCACCTGAAGACCCCCCTACTAGAACAATCACACCATAGAAGAGGAAGGTTTCTCCAAAGAAACCTTCAGCAAGGAAGAAGACACGTGCTAATAAACCCCAGTTAGAATCCATGCTCATGGAGGATGATATTAGCCTGGTCCGCGGAGCTATGAAGGTTGCTTCCGAGGACATCTTACATAAATATAATGAAGAGAAGAAGGAAGAGCTATATGGAAGGATTGAGAAGGAATTAAAGGAAGTAAATCAAGCTATTCATTTGGTCTGCGCAGTACCTATTGCGCCTTCCTCGTCACAGATCACAGAATTGGGGATGACCCAACCCAATTGAGAAGACTTGCAGATGTGACAAAAGCTCGAATTCAGAGAATCCATGAAGAAAAGGAGAAGGCTACAAAATCCTTGAAACTAGACAAAGAGGAAGCCTTAGAACAACTACGAGTAGAGCGATATAGTCTAACTTCCTATGAAAGTGAGAGAGAAGAATTTCAGGCGATGCTCCAGGAGGAAAAAGCCCAGCTACAGAGAGAAAATGAGCAGTTGTTCGCAGAGTGGGCCACGATCAAAGAAGTAGTTAAGCATGTCACTCTGTGCCAGGATTGGCATAGGAGGAGAAAGGGTTAGTTGAGGCTCAAGTGGTGAAGATCGCTGAGACCATCCAACAACTTCAAGTGAGGATAAAAGAATTGGAGGCCCAAGCAGTACCGAGCACTCCACAGGAGGTGCGCGACCAGAGGGAGGAGACCGCTAAGAATACAATCATAAGAATCAGAGCCCTCGCCTCAAAATGCAAGAAATTGAGTGATATAAGCGCACAAACATATGAATTCCTGGCAGAGGATCAAGAGCTAAGGAAGATGGAAGGGTAGTTAAAGGAGGTGCAACGACACACATTGTCAGTACAGGTAGAGATGAAGCTACTCACCGCAGTTGAAAGAATGAAGCGATCCCAGGAGAAACGTGTAGTGCAATGATAGATCATTGCCCTCCAGGGCAGGGTAATGGAAGTTGTGTAGAAGAAACAACTTGTGCAAGAGGAAGCCTGCCAGATGTTCAAAGAGATTGATGGACATGGATTGGAATTGGACCAAGTGGTTGCATCAGTAGAACATCATGTGGAAGGGCCTATTACAAAACGAACGATCCAGGAGCTCGTTGAGCAGGAGGCTTATGCAAAGAAGCAAGTCGAAGCAAATCGAGTTAATCTCAAGGCCTTCGAAACAACATTATCTAGGCCTGAGTGACTTGGGACGAGTCACATGTGAGTGTTGGGGACCTGTTGGCCCTTGACCAAGTTTTGAGGAAACCTTGGTCAGACTTGAACCACTTTTGGACTTCGACACGATGGTCAAAGATGGAGTACCCAGGTGGATCTGAGATCACGGATCTCACCAATTTTGCGGGCTTTGTAAGGGGTTACTTAGGGTTTTTGTAATGGGTTATGGGATGTCACCCCATGGGGTTTTCCAATGTTAGGCCTTATTGTATGGGATTGTAAAAGTACAAATAAGTAAGAATGTATGGTAGAAGTAGATAAGAAGTGGGAAGTGGTTAAGTGCAAGTAGTTTTGAGTTTCTTTGTGTAATAGAATGTGTATGTGTTAAGGCTTTGTGCTCAATAGAGAAGTTGGCTCGGTGCCTTGACCTAGTTTTGGAAGGAGGATCTGGCGCTCAGTGTGAAAATCTCTTATTTGGTGTGAAGCTCGGATCTGTGGCTTAGTGCATAGAAGTAACTGAATATAAGAGATTGACGAATAATAAAGAAGGCGAAGTGGTTGGTGGACATAGCCCCACATTGGGGTGAATCACGTATATTTTGTGTCTTTGGTGTGCTTTGTGCTATGTTATTTATGTTATTTATTTGCTTAGTGCCTTGATTATCATGTATGATAGATAGATTTGTTGTTGCTTAGTGATTTACTTGTGTTAAGGATGAATGGATGCTAGATCTAACTTATAATGCTAAGTGCTGAGTGTTTGAAGTGCATAATATTTGTTGTTACTACGCTAGATCTATCTTTGGGTATGTTCTGCGATGTTAATAAGGCTGATGACTAATGCATGTTAACCCTAAGCATTAATAGAGTACTCTGCGAAGTGTTATTATCATAGATCTATGTCCCGGCCTGGTTACAGACACCTGCATCCTGTAACCCCCCCTACTTGACGCAGCCGCACCCGTAGGCACGTCCGCTCACAGGATCTTCTCTTCCTCTCAGCCCAAAGAACTCTAAGGTTCCTCTATTTCCCTATCGGGAAATCTTCACCCACATAAATCCCCGTGCGATCCCCTCCCTGCACTCAAAGGATCGGAACTCACGACTTCGCGAATCCAAAGGTCAGTGGTTGGACGTTGGTTCTACAAATCCCCAAATGCCGATACAAGTCAACGCTGAGCTCTTCCCGTTTCCTGTCGGGACTTTCTCTATCGAGATCTCGACACTCACGGTGTCGAGCAACTCGATTCTCCGGCTCCTGAGTCCCGATATGCCGAAACTCCGATAAGCTCACGGATTTGACTTTTCAACGTTCCCGTCACCTCATCGAGATTTCGGATTTCGCGGGATCACGAATCCTGATGTTCAATGTTCGGGACTTCTCACTGCGAAAACCCGATGAAGCATGCCACCTGTACTCCACTAACTCCGTTGTGGCCCACGCTATCCTTTAACTGTCGGGAAATCGTGTATCCCGATTTCGCAAGTCCTATTTCCAAATTTGTGGGCTTCAACCTACGAAACCCCGATACACGATATACGTGTAGATCCAACGACCCTCGTGGTCCCGATCAATGGCTCTGCCCTTCTGAGCTTTTAGCCTTCGAGAATACGTTGTTGTATCTCCCCTGCACCTTTGTGAGATCTAATGGCACTCGGATTGTCGCGAATTCTCCTCGGAGAATACTAACCACCCGTTTCTTCTCAGATGACTTCTGAAAATTGAACCAAGTCTTCCTTCCGTGAAAACTTGTTCGTCTGCTCGCAAACTTATGACGCTTCTCGCCAACCTCCAAGGCACAACTTCTCTACGCTGTCCTTCGACAAACTCAACGACCTATCCTCCCTGATATTTTCCCACGACCTCCAAGTCGTTCAGGAAAAATCTTGCATGCACTCCTTGCGGCAAACCTTCAACAACATCTAAGTGTTGAAGTCACTTGACTCTGCGCACACCTGCAACAACAGTCCTTCAATACTTCACTCAGGTTCTCAATCCTGAGACTTTTACCTGGCCTGCGCACTCCTTGCACGGCTCCTATGCCCAGCTGCACTTCTTGGATGAATGAGAACAAAAGCTATCTCTATCTGAACCCACTGTCAACGCACTCCTTGCAGAGAATTCGACTGCACTCCTTGCAGGAATTCTCTGGCTCAAATAGAGAAACAATTGAAACTCATTCCGTCTTCCTCTCAGACTTCAATTCAAACATGAAATCATATACACAACATATAAAATCAAATGTATAACAGGAAGCAAACATTCATGAGCATATCCACATCAATACACAGAGAACAAACACAAAACCATGAATTTGAATCAAATCTTTCTCTATTAATTCAAATATATGTACATGGGTGTTCTTACACAGCTCTCTGCTTGCTCTTGCTCTTCCTGGATAATGTTACAATACACAATGAAGGTGTCTATATCCCGTTTCCCTCTTGCGCTCTCAAATAGTCTAATCTAGAATTAAATTCTATCTACTTTACATTAACTATCTTAAATGCCGTCTATCTACTAAGGACGAGAGCAATCCGCTCAAGGTCCATTTACAATATACAAGTGTGCTTCATTAAATCTCTTTATTAATGTTCGCGCATCAAATCCAAAGCGTTTTCAAAATTTGTGATGGCACTCGTCCAACTCTCTCTTGCCTTCCGCGCTGGCTCGCTTGATATGTTGGCGATGCTCCTGCATCACTACTTCTACCTCGGGTGAGACCTCGCCTGCTTCACAGGTGTTTCCGAAACTGACGATAGTCGGGGTTTTGTTGGTGCATTGTTGAGAGTTGAACCCTGGGTCTTCCCCTGTGCCAACAAATGGTTATGTTGTTGGGACCTGAAACTATGATTGCTGGGAACTTAAGAAAAGAAAAGAGAAGCTCCATGCGTAGATTTGCCGCTGAAGTACACAATACTCTACTTGAATCGTGAATCTCCGTGCTAAGAAAGAAATCTGATCTAAAGAAAGAGGTAAGATCCGAAAAAAGGTAAGCTTTGTGCTTTGACAAGAGAAAGATAAGTGGATTTTTTTTGTTTCAAAAGCATAAATTTAAGTATGTTTAATAGATTATGTTCTAGTCTGAAGGCTAGGGCATAGTTGGAAGAAAGAGTTAATTTGAGTAAATTTAATGGAAATGAAGAAAGATATGTTATTCCTATGCATAGAAAGAGTTTTTGGACTAATAAGTGGATGCAGGAACCTATAATTTTTTTTTGTAGATTGCAGGTCCAACACTATGATCCTAGTGCGCAGTACAGAAGAGGTTGGGGAACGTTTAAAAGAAAAAGAGGATTAACTTTGGGTGAACAAAACAACAACACTTGCATGTCTAGATGAGCCTGCTAGACGAGACACAAATTTGTGAGTGGGTTAGATAAGAGAAATACATATGAAAACAAAGAAATAAACTAAAACAACTAAGAAATAAATGTTAGAAAGCATGAGAAACTTAGAACCATAAAAATCAAACAATGACCAACATAATGCTACCAATGGATCAATAGATTAGTAGGCAAAATACTGTAGAGAAAGATATGGACTTATGAGTCCCCTCTTCCTCCTTGGGAGGGCTCTTGAGTTCCCTAATTGAGAGATCTTCACTCCTTACAATGGAAGAAATGACAAATTTAGAAAAACAATGCCTATTCCCTCAAGAGGTGAGTGAAATGGCCTATTGCAATGGTGCTTGAAGGCTTCCAAGAGAAAAGAGGATTCCCAAGTAATAAGTCTTGCAACATAACAATACTATGAAGATCTTGGTTTCTTAGCACACCCATGGCTCTTATTTATAGAATTCATACATGACAAAATGTATTGGTTCATAGTGTGAACAAGGGGCCTTTTAGGGCACCCTCTAGCCCTTGACCAACCCCCAAGCTAGATTTCACTCAGATATGAGTGTCAAATCGTGTTGGGGGTTGGACCAGAAGTGATTGAGGGGTCGACAAGATCCACAAATGCGTTGTTCATAGGAGTTCACAACTTTTCTCGTACACAGTCACACATGTTGTGCATAGTGCGCATTGAGGCCTGTGTTGGCCTACGCACTCTGTGCGTGCTCCCTTTGGTGATTCCACGCACTCTAATCTTTTACCCCAATTACATAGTTTATTTTCCTTCTGGATGAATTTTAGTGTTGTAGGTGGACTAATTGTTGCTGGCATTAATGTTTTCTTTAACCATTTGTGTGTAATGTTGCAGACGATTTTTTAGTGATAACAAATGCCCCATGATGTGTGAGGTTAGGAGCATATGTATAGCCGAAATACATTAATGTTTCTTTTGATGAGAGTATGATTGTAAGGAATAATGAAGACATGAACTACAAGAGAGATCCGTCGGAGGGAGAGGGAAAATTGTGGGACCCAAACCTTTCTCTAGGGAAAACAATAAAATTTGTGTACAAACGAGGCGGGCATGCCCCATGCTTGTGTCATGAAACCAAAATGTGAGACTGTAACTGAATATGTATGTTGATGTAGATATCTG
The DNA here is from genome assembly GCA_009831015.1 of Picea engelmannii. NCBI lineage: Eukaryota > Viridiplantae > Streptophyta > Pinopsida > Pinales > Pinaceae > Picea > Picea engelmannii. The sequence goes on from ML781834.1 coordinate 588,760, forward strand.
TAGTGCCCTCGGGGGTGGTTGATAACGATAGATGAAAATTCTGAATGGTGAACAAACTCTGAAGTGAGGCAAGGACGACTGTAAGAATTGTCGATGACTCGTAGGCATTGATGGCATAATGAATTCAGAGGTCTTCGACTGGTATGAAAAAACTACAATAGTCGCATAGTAAGACCCACTGTAACATGAGAGTTTTCTGAAGTCGAATGTTATGGGGGTCAACGAAATCAAAGAGCAATGATGATTCCCTCTGTGCCATCCGAGACTCCTCATTGTAAAGGTAATGAGAGTCAAGATACTGCCGCCCTTATGGAAACTATGCTGATGTTGACAGGAAGGGAGATGCGACTCCAAGAAGAAAAGGGCTTCTTGAAATCCACTGAGATGATATCAGGTACCGATGGGTAACATGAACGAAGTCAATATGTGATGAGATTCAAGACTATCCTTAGTTGGGGAATTTTGAAGGGTGATTGGAAGCAACTGTAAAAATGGATCTAGTGTCAGGGGGACGACTACATATGGGGTTAAATTGTGCCAGAGGCTAACAAAGTGGACAAACTCAGAGATCATGCGTATATGGACTTGGGATACTCGGGGTTCGTGAATGATGTTGGTATGAAAAGAGAGTGGATGCCCCAACCAAGGGCGACATGGGTTGCATTTCCAGAAAAAAGAAGGCCATCGAGGGTGACGAAGAAAAAGCTAAGTATATGCTGGAAACAAAGGATTTTTTACAATTGCCAAAGAAACAAAGAATAATTTGGGTTGAGTATACAGATACAGAAATGGGTGCCCCAGTGAAATATGGCTTGGCCTGTTTAGGGTGAAAGTTTGTGAAAGAAAATTGGTAGAGGGTGGGGGGCCCAATGGGTGGGTTTCTGTATTAGGTAAATGGATGGAGGGAAATCTGTAGATGGGAAAATTGATGGTGGATGGGATGGATGGATAATGAAACTGTGGAGGTGCAGTCAATATAACCGAGATGACATGACTTGGGAGTCCATTGGGAAAGTTAGCAATATGATGAGAATAAGTATGTGGTTCATTCTCGGAAGTGCATAAGACTATTGAGACTCGAATCCCTAGGGGGTGAAATCAACATGAGTTTCAATTTGCCAAGGGGAACTATGAATGGGACAACTCGTGTGGGGGAGAGTGCTACCAGGTGACAATACCCAAATGAAATGAAGGTAAAGGTACTGCAGAGACGTATGTAAGGACCCTAAAGGTAAATGTCAGAGGGTATGACTGGGATATGCAATTGATTTACAGAGGGAATAATTACATGCCAATCTCCAACAGATACCTGACAGGGCTATAAGCTTGTGGAACAAGTACCTGCACATAGTAAAATCAAATACCCGATGTGAACAATATCCGATGATAAAGAACATATAAAAGCTATTTGATTAAATTGAACATGAGGATGCGTACTTGAACGTTATGTGGGAAAAATGCTCCTTCGAGCCAAGTGCAGATGATGGCCTGAGGAATGTGACTGTGTATATGGAGGGACTAGGATCCCATGGCTGAGAATGGATCAAAAAATAGAGGCTCTAGGCTCCTGTAACAGAGTGTGGAAGTTTTGGAAAAATGGGCTATATATGGCTGGTGGGCCCACAATGCCACCTCATTTGTACCTATCACTGTTGTTGAACTGACGAGATAGCTGTAAGGAGATTTGGAGATTGCGGGAGTGTGAGGCTACTGATCTGGGAGTGGCAAGAGACAGGTTAGTGGTTCTATCCTCCTATACCTTGTGAAATTCCTATTTTGTAGATAGGGGCTGTACGAAGGGCCATACAGAGGATTTTTAGGGTAGGGGCCCACCAGTGCGTGAGAAAAGGAGGAATACCCGTGCACATGTGCACGGGTATAATCCCTTTTCCAATGCATAATGTGCAACAGTGTCTGACACAACTGTGCATGTGCACGTAGGGGATGGGTAGACAGGCGTGCATGAGATGCATGCTTGTCTGACTGAGAACCGCACACTCATGCATGACTGTTTCTCCAACAACTGCGCATTAGTGCGCAACTGTTCAAAGAATAGACATCCACATGTGTGCACTGTCTGGGTGAAATCTGCGCATTGTGGGAAAGGCTAAGGGGTTGTAATTTTTGATATTTTGATGGATGATGAGGCTTATCAAATGTTTCTGTGTGGATGCAGGTGATCAACATACTCCTATAGAACAATGTTGGTGCACTAGAGAGAGCATGATTGGGATCGTCTGTGGGAGGCGATGAGAGTGCAGCCGGGTGTTCAGAGATACTTGGCAGCCTGTGTGTTGCTCAAGTTCTTTGAATGCCCTCTGATATGGTCATAGGAGTTCCTGCTTCAGTGTTTGATCGGGATGTGGAGCACTGATTTGCAATGCTTCATAGTGAGAGATGAGAAACTAACATTCTTGACCACCGAGGATGTGTATTTCCCGACGGGGCTCCCATTCCGTGGGAGGGCCCTTCCTATCGACCCCCAGTTGTCAGGGATGGATCGAGTAGGTGACTTGGTGGCTCACCATTGTACTAGGTCAAACCTTATGTCAGGTTCGGTCATCCAGATTGAGGCTATTGACGACCTCTTGACGAAGTGCTTTTCCGCTATGGTGGTAAGGATCTACGGATCCTTGGGGACTCAACGAATCACTGTGGGTCAACTGAGGATAGTGTAGCGGGTCCTGGATGGGGACCTTTTTGCATGGGGTGTGCTTCTGCACACCAAGATTATGGGACAGGTGAACTGGTGTCGATGATTCGACTCCGGTGACTTCAAGTTCAGGTCCATTCTGGTGGCCTGGTTCATAGAGAGGGTGCCTCTGTTGCGCCTGAGGATTCTGCTAGATCCCATGGGGCGACGAGAGGCGCGACTAATGCGGTGGGCCCATGTATTGGCCCGACATGGAGGTGGGGAGGGTGGCCACTCTTTTATGGCCAAGGTGGCACGAGTGTGGTGATAGATTCCACAGGTGATTCTGAGGTATCCATACACGTGTATGGACTAATGTCATGACCCAGACATGATGCTTCCTCCTGGGGAGGACTAGGATCAACAAGGTATGTTTTTGTATTATGGTTTATGTTTTTTGATTTCGATAGATAACATTGATTATATATATATGTATATGGATGCTGACACTATCTCTGGTGTTGTTTTGCATATGTGGGACCTCGAGGCCGAGAGGCAGAGGTGGTTGGGGAGCTGGCTCTCTGGGGGCCAACTCGACTGACACCTGTAGAGATGAGGGTGGGACATAGGCGATGACGAGATGCTGCTGGTGTTGGACCAACGCATGAGTCACATGGAGATGTCGGGGTGCTGCTGGAGGATCTGTGTCGATGATTCGAGTGGGTTCTACAGGGTGTACTGGAGGGCATGTGGGCCCATATCCAAGACGAGGAGGTCCTGGAGAAGTATGTGGGCTTTCCGACAGAGTGGCGAACCATGATCCGTCGAGTGGCAGTAGCGGGGGCAACGATGACTAGTCAGATGCCTCCTGAACCTAAAG
>ML781834.1:592301-605860 GCA_009831015.1 Picea engelmannii
CCCATTTTTGTACTCACAGGGGTGGGGGGGGGATTCATGAGCCTATGGGAAATTTGTACATGTATATTTTTTGTAAACACTTATGACACTTGATTATATATATATGGATATATTTTGGATTATTCATGTCTTTTTGTGTTATGTTTTATTATATGATGTCTTTTCCATGTGTTGTGACAAATGTACGATGCTTATGTATAAAATGATGTTTTGATGTGATAAATGCCAATCTAATACTAGGTTAGTCATGTGATCTGCTACTTTATTAAGTTGTCTTGGAATATGTGTAAATGTGATTGAATCAAAGTTGTGGGATAAGAGTCTAACTTGCAGGTATTTGCGAAAGAGGTAAGGATCATGAACATGATATACATTGTTGAGATGCAAGACGACAAGTTAGGAATCTAATAGGACACTAAGGTGACGAATGTGGCGGTGACTGGCCTTGGCAAGGAGGCCAATGACAACATTGTATACAACTTGGTTGTTGGTAGGAGAGCCCAAACATATGCCATTGGAGTGGAGCAGGATATGTGAGGGAGTGTAGAGGGCCCAAGCGGTCGAAGCGAGATTCTGGGTCCAGCGGCTGGCACCGTCAGCGTAACCGATGTGGTAGGATGATGGATGATGCATATGTCAATAACGCGGGTGATAGATCAGACATGAGGAGTGGTGGCAGAAAAGAAGACTAAAAAAAACTCTTCAATTGTGTACAAAGAAAAACCTAAGGTAGGGAGCTATTCTTAGGCGTAAAACTTCTTTAAGTAGAACTTGTTGACGTTTTCTTTGAGAGGGTATTCTTCTGGGGAGGTCAAGATGTAGGCACCTTTAGTGAGGCAGTGTTGGACGATGTAGGGTCCATGCCATAATGACTTGAATTTCCCATGGCCGAGAGTATCGTGGGCGATATCATAGGCTAACACGAGATCACCTTCGTTAAATGAGCGAAGGTTGACATGGCGATCAAAAGTGGCTTTGGACCGTTTTTTAGCTACCTCATTGTTTTGTAATGAAGATCGACGATCTTCATCAAGAAACTCTAAGTTCAATAGGTGCTGCTCCATTGGAGCAGTGTTAGGTAATAGCTCAATGGCAGTGCATAACATGGGGATTTCACACCCGATAGGGAGGGTGGTTTTGATCCCATGGACGAGGTGGAATAGTGTAAAACCGGTGGCAGTTTTGACTACCATGCGATAATCCCATAATGCGGAAAACAACATATGATGCCAGTTGGTCTTATGTTTGTTGACGGTATGTTGTATCATGGTTTTGAGGACTTTGTTGATAGCTTCTACTTGTCCGTTGGACTGAGGGTAGTATGGGGAGGAAAACTCATGGGAGAAGCCTATTTTTGAGGAGAGTTTTGGAAAGAGCTCATTCTCAAAATGTTTACCATGGTTGGACACTAACTGCAATGGGACGCCAGATTGGGTAATGACGTGGTTAAAGAAAAGATGAGTTGTTGTGTCAGCGGTGTTGTTGAAAGTGGGCATGGATTCGACCCATTTGGTAAATTAATCCACGACCATGACAATGTACTTGTGTCCATTACTGGATGGAGGATGGCAAGTCATGAAGTCTATGCCCCATTTACAGAAGGGTCGACTATGATGACTGGATGTAGAATAGCCGATGGCGCTCATGCTTTGTTTCCATAAAGATGGAATCTGTCGCATGGCTTGAAAACGTGGATGCAGTCATGAAACAAACTGGGCTAGAAGTACCCTGCTCGAATGATTTTTTGGGCGGTGGACATACCCGAGAGGTGACCACCACAAGAGTCGTTGTGGCAATCATTCAAGACTTTGTCAGCTTCGTCAATGGTAAGAAATCGACAAAGAATGGTGTCGACCCCACGTCGATAGAGAATGTCTCTAATGAGGAGGTATCGAGGGGCCTGGTAGCAAATGCGTCGACGATCATCTCGAGAGAGATGAGACCCAAACTTATGTGTACGAAGGTAGATGAGAAGGTCCTTGTACCAAGGATCATCGGAGGGGAGGAAGAAGAGGTGTTCGTCGGGGAAATCCATATTGATGGGGGAAGCTTTAGCGTCCGAGGGAAAAGCCGTAATGAGTTCGGGTAGGACGAGAGATTTCTTTATTTTGGGAGTAGAGAAATCTAGATCGTATCCCTGGAGGATGACGATCCATCAGGCAAATTTGCCATTAATTTATTGTCGACTAAGCAAGTACTGCATGGGGTTGGAATCTGCTACGACCTTGGTAGTTCGAAGCATAATGCAATGTCACAGTTTTTAGACTGCGAGGACATCTGATAATGCCAATTTCTCATCATGATTATACTTCAAGGGTGGCCTTGAAAGGTTTTATTGATGTAATAAATGACATGTTCATGCCCGTCATCCCCTAATTGGATGAGGACTCCTACTACTGAGACAACTGAGGCTGTCAAGTAGAGGATGTAATCACGATCATAGTCTGGGGGACTAATCAAAGGGGCATTGGATAAGGCGATTTTTAAATCATTAAAAGATATTTGAGCATGTTCGTCCCTTCAAAATGGGATATCATGACGCAGTAAGCGGAGAAAACCATGTGTGTGCATGGCATAATCTGGGACAAAGTGACGTAAAAGGTTGGCTTTGCCTTGTAGGCTTTGCAGTTGGCATAAATTCCTAGGTGGTGGAATTTCTATGATGGCTTGGACCTTGAGGGGGTCCATCGTGATGCCATGTTGGGAGACAATGAACCCAAGGAGGCGTCTGACAATGACGCAAAAGATGCACTTGAGGGGGTTCAAGTGGATATTGTACTGGCGACATCGTTGGAAAATGATGCGCAAGTCGTCTAAATGATGAGTTCGCTTTTTGGATCGAGCATTGAGGTCGTCCAAGTAAGAAAGGATGGTACGAGCAAGATGATGGAAAACATAGGTCATGGCCCATTGAAACGTAGCACCTATGTTCTTGAGTCCAAAAGGCATGGCACGATAAGAAAAGGTACCCCAAGGGGCAATAAAAACAATTTTATATTGATATGCTGGATGGATTTGGATTTGATTGTAGTCGAAGAACCGATTCATAAAGGATAAGGCCTCATAGCCAGCACAGTCATTGATGATTTGTTCGATGAAAGGGGTTGGAAAGTTGTCTCTGGGACAAGCATGGTTGAGATCACAAAAGTTTGTGCAGACATGAATAGTGCCCTATTTTTGTTAATAGGGATGAGGTTGGAGACCCATGAAGTGTACCCAATGGGGTAAATGAACCCAACAACGTGTAACTTGTCAATATCGACTTTGATAGCCGAAAATTTGGATGGGCGAAGGGGGCGTTGATTTTGACGAACTCGGGCGACATTTGGCCAAGTGTCGATTCAATGTTTGACTATAGACGGTTTGAGGCTGAACATATTCGTATATGACCAGGAAAAAATGTACTGGTATTCCTGAAAGAGAGCTTTATAAGCAATGAGTTCTTCAGGGGAGCATGCGACACCAATGGTGATTTCTTTTATGATTCCTAGTTTAATGGAAATGCCAATTTTGACAGTGGGGGAGATGTTGGCCATGTTGCCTTCTTCAAAAGCATCTGCGATAGGAATAAGGTTGTTGAACCAGTCTATATTCCCGGAATGAATAAAATCCTTGGTTTCAATTGCACAAATGGAGGCTTAGAGAGGAGGGTGAAAGGTCTCTTGTGAAAGGAAAAGTGCATGATGATGGAGCACATTCCATGGCCAATCAGGGGTAGTGAGTTCCTCCAGGATGTCTTCATCGCTGTGTAAAATGCGAGAGTACAGAGGATCCCTGGAGGTGATAGGGGGAACTGTCAATGGGTAGGTGTTATTGTCCTCAAGTGCCACATACGCAGACGTGATATCGTGTACATGGTGTAAGAGACCATTGGACATAAAGTGAATGTCCCAACATTGTGGAGGGTACCTCATTCACGCGAGGACTGAAAAAATATATCGAATGTCAGTGATGTGAGCCTCAGTAAGGGGTGGCTGAGAGGGATTTAGCCGATATGTTTGGAGTACTGCGACTAACATTTGGTGAAATTGAAGTAGAGTTGGGAAATGATGAGTGTAGTGGCCATACTCTGAAAAGATGGCAGACACAAATTTGGTTCACAACCCTTTATTACGTGTGGTTGACGACTCCGTAGTAGTAGTGGACGTACTTGGTGGAATGACGAGAAATGTGGTTTCTCTAGGGAGCTGGATCAGATTGCATAACTCAGGAAGAGTATGACATCTATTGTTGGGGTGTCCTTCTCTTTTGCATTGTGCGTAAGGAGGTTGAGCTTGAGGGGGGAGTAGAGTTGTGGGCTCATTCTTCTTTCATCTGCCCCCAGTGGTGGTGGTGTTTCTACTAGTTGGGGGCAGGGGTGGTGTGGCAAGAGCCTGTACTGGGATCTGCATCAGTAATCCCTTTGTCCGAGGTGAGAGAGATGGCGTAGGGACCATTGTGGGTGGATGAAGATACCATACATGGATGGCAAGCACCATATTTGGAAGGGTGAGAGTAGCATCTACTTGGAATGCTTGAACTCCAGGTGGGGGGTAGAAAAAGGGAATTTGAGTAATGGCTTGGGGGAATGTCTCCGAAATCGGGATTTTCCCCTGGAGGGGGGGGGGAACCTAGGATAAGTGGGGTAGCGGGGTTCTCGGGGAATTCCTAAGGTAATAGTTCTTCAACTGGTGGAACTTCGATGTGGGTAGGGGCCTCGATGGGAGGGGTATTGTCTCCAATATCCGTTCCATTAGAAGATACTACACACACTTGTTCTGAAGGGTGTAGGAAAGGTGGTGCTCCATGATATGCTCCCAACAAGGATGGGGCCTTGAAAATTCCAGGACCCATGTCAATGACCAAAAAAACATCGTAGCTAGTGTGATAAGTGGGAGAATGTTATCAATGTTGGCAGAATGATTAGGCTCGTAATGTGTAAGTTGGTCGATATTGATGATTTTCTCGTTGTGGGGGAACATCATCATACAAAACACAGAAGAGGATACTGCCTTCATAGCATACATGTATCTATGTCCGAATAAGATATTGCAATCAAGTGGGGTGTCGATAACTTCAATGTTGATGAGGATGGTTTTTCCCCCAAGTTCTACAAGGACATTTTGGAAGAGCCCTCTAGGGAACGATGGTCGACTGTCACAAGCTCTAAGGGTGATGGCGGATGGTACTAGCTATGGTGAGCCAAGTTTCTACCATATGACTTTGGACATGATGCATGTGGATGCACCTTCATCGATGATACACCGATGAACTGTGATGTTCGAGATCTTAACTGGTATATGAAAATCTACCAGGGTGGGGAGGCGTGGTTTTCCGCTATCTAGATAAAAAGTGATGAGTCTAGTATCTGCTGGGTCGACTGCCCCCAAGGTGGAAAGAAAGGATTTCCGCTGAGTTGGACAGGTTTGGAGGACCTCTAATATAGACATGGTTGCAAGAGACTGTGCTAAGTCATCGACCAGACTGTAGTTATGGGCTACCCTAGCATGAGGATTATGTACGTTCTGTCGTAACGACATATGGGGCATACAGGGGTTTGGTTCAGTGTTAGGGAGTGGAATCAACAAGGGTTGTCTGGATGTAGATTGAGCTACTTATGAGGTGGTTGGGGTAGATTCAAGGGGAGCACCGTATTGGCGACCACATGTTTATAGAAGAATCTCTTCTTCACTGGTAAGGAGGATGTTGCGATTGACCAGATTTCCAGGTTGATTGGGACCTGTGTTTTGATACTGCCCCATTTGGGGTGGAGCAGGGTGTACCACATATTGGGTATTCATCACACCTTGATGTGGGATAGGGTTTTGCAAAACAACCATAGGTGGTTGTTGCAAATACTGTTGTGGGGTCTATTGAGGGGCAAGTGGCGCTGGAGGATGTTTCACATTCATGGATTCTTTCATCCGTTTGAAATAAACAATTTGGGGGAAATGGTGAGTATAATGTCCATAATCACCAAAAAGAGAGCAAGGGAAGTTAGTTCAGAGGTTATTGTTCTTCCATTGTCGTGGTTGATTGTTATTGTTTCCCCCTTGGGGGTTTTGGTTTCCCCCAACGATATGGTTTTGTTGAGGGTTATTTCCTCCTGGTCCCAAGTTGTTGTTGTTTCATTTTTTCCCTTTATTCTTGGCATTATTCGGTGGATGGGACACATTTTCCGTATTCAATTGTTCAAAAGTTTGAAGCTGTTGAATGGGAGAGGGTTGAACAAAGTTAATGTTGACCTGTGGTTGTTCTGGTGGGGGAGAAACCGACTGTGGAGGATCGAGAAATGGAAAATATGGATTGTTTTGTGGAGACGATCCATATGGTGTGTAGGAATTTGAAGCACTTCCACTACTGCTAAGGTTGTATGCGGAGGTAGAAGGTGAACTTGTACTTGGCTGAGAGGCCAGACGCATCATGGGTGCTGGTGAGGTTGCACCCAATGGTGGAGGGGGAGCAACGAGATATGACTGTTGGTGAGCGGGATGAGGGTAATAAGATGTCCCTCCATATGGTTGTGGATATTGATGTGCACCATAAGCAGGTGACGGGTGGCCATAAGGGTTGAGATGGTTCATAGAACCAATCAACCCATCCGTAGTGTGGGACATCCCAGGTTTGTCCTGACCAAATGGTATGGGTTTAGGTGCATCAGGAAATACTATGTATAAGTAACCTGATTGAGCATAGATGAGGTCAAACTGTTGGGCCTTGCTGATGGCTTCATATTCTAACTGAGGAAAATTGGATGCTACATCCTTGGCAATAATAGAGACAAGTGATTTGAGAAACCAATCAAGACATTATTCTTTGGTGGTTTTCACTTTACACAAACTACGTCGCCGACGTCATTCATGAATGTGGTCGGCTATATGGATAGCAGTGATTTGTTTGGACTCTGAGAGAATTTCTAAGCCAGTATCATGACACACCGATAGTTGGAAAAATGACAAAAAGGCCTTGGCCAATGATTCAAAGGTCACATGGGACCCAAATTTTTCGTCTACATACCAATTGGTTGATGGGCCCATGAGAGTTCTTTGGAATAACCTCAAGTAGATGGAATCGTCCATGATGTTGTTTGAAGAGCACCACAAGTGGAAGGTCATAACATGGTTGGTGGGATCTTCCCATGGTTTTCCTTCAAACTTTGGAATATCTAAAAGGAATTTGGTAGGCATATTGTGCCATGTGGGGTCATGTAAAATGGGATCATTCGTGAATTTGGTCAAATCAGGAATGTTGAGGGGTGCCAAGTATGGCATAGGTAGATTTGGTGGAAGATTAGTTCCAGCCATTGTGTGAGCAGGTAGTGGACCTGTCCCTTGAGAGAGATTTGGTGGGGTCGTAATTCTCCTTTGAGAAGAAGTTTTCCCCTCGCCTCCTTGTGAAGGAGAACTAGTGGATGGATGGCCTTGGGAATTGGACCTAAGCAAAGTGGAACAAGTAAATCTGACCCCAAAACAATATCACTCACGAGGGTGTGAGATGGTTGAGCTGGTGAGTTGGCAAGACTAGGGCCTCCTCCTAAAATAGGAGGGAGATTCTGCAAGCGTTTGAAATGACAGGGATTTTGTGGGTCCCCTATGGTTTCCAACTAGAAAAGTGAATATGTGCAAATGGTGACAAGAGAAATAAATGAACACAAGCTTTGTATATTTTTTACCTTCACAAGATAATATAACCCACAATTGTATGTAATCAAATGAGCATCATACATAAATCAACTGTAAATAAGCAAGCATGTGGATAGGTGGACTTTGTCCGCATGGGGGAAAAAATAAAAACAAAGTGCTCATGTCCTAAAAGACGTATCGTCTTTCCTCTCAAGAATAACATTGGGCCTTCCAATAGCACTCAACAGTGGGGTCTGAAACTACCATAAGAGGAACTAGTGAAGGTTGAAGAAATCAATTATAATGAGGGGTAGAGGGTGCATATTCCAAAAGAGATGGCGATATTTCCCAATAGCCACACAAAATATGATCAAGGTGTGATTACAACCCACAATTGCCACCTGGGTAGATGTCCTAAGTTTTTGCCACTAGGTACCTTGATCAAAGTGCGACATTTAGATTTTCGGCCTCATAAATGGGTCACGGGCTGGATGCCTTTCCAAGAGTTGGGTGACTCAAGGAGGGATGCACAAAACAACTGGACCTCGGCCTTCAACCCTTCACGGGTATCTCTGTGCCTTACTAATTAGGAACACTTGACTTGGAGGATTTGAAAGTTCCCTATTTCTCAACTTCTACTGTTTGAAAATGTAAGAACTTGATAATGGAGGGTTATTTGGATGCCTACCCCCGAGATCCTAGCTAGACTAAAAAAATCTTTTGGCACCTCCTGTGGAGGAAAATTTAGTGCGTTGGTTTAGAGAATTTTAGATGTGGTGGGCTAAGAGATTGGATTGTGGACCAATCTCGTTTGAATTAAATGGGTGTGGATGATTTCCAAAGAAGTAGTTAGATCTTTCATAATTCTTTTGGAGAAATCCTACTTCGACCTCCACTATTCTAATAGAAATTGTGTGTGTGAGGAGTGGATTTGTGTGAAAGAAAGTGACAAGTGTGCAAAGATTTCAATAAGTTAAGTTGGGCATGTACGGGCCCTTAGAAAACTTTAAGATGATTTCAAAAAACTAAGAGGAACCCTAGGGGGGCTTTGTCTTCTCCTAAAGATTTTTGTTAAGGGAGATGAAATGTCCCTTTAACCACCTTTGTGATTCCCAAGATCACACTAGGGTGCGAGGGAAGAGCATACTTGAGGGTCAAAGTTAACTTCTAGTCCCAATTTAAGTGATTTATGTATGAAAGCAATAACCTCAACTTAAAATTTTACAAGCCAAATAAGCCATCCATGTGGCAACAAATAAAAATGGAATATTGGTTCCTTTTACCCCCCTTAGTGCCTATGTTAACTAACCTTTCATTTGGGAAATGATTCTAAGTGGAGTGTAGTTGCCTTACAAAGTGCATGAAAAAAAAATTAAAAAAATCTGAAGGCTAGGGGCCTTCAAACCATTCAGAACAACCCTTACAATTTGAAAAATTGGACTTATGCACAGGTTACAATTCTGACAGGCACGCAGAGAGCGCACAATACATAGAATGCACAGTGTAAAGAGGCCTGGTTTGCACACATTGCACAAAGTGCGCGTCTGTGGGCAGGAAAATCTGCTCACTTCTTGTCACGCGTTGGGGGAGAAATTTCCAAGTGAAATACTCCTTCCTCAGCTCTGAAGTTTGACTTTAGCAGATTGGGCTAGGTCGGTTTTGGTACCTGCAAGACAAAGCAATCAAAATGAAGTGCTCTCTAAGCTCAAATAGGGAGGAATTTGATACCGATCCCCAGTATGGTCACCAATCTATTGTGTTGGTTTTGTCACTTGTGTGAGCAAAACAACAACACTTGCATGTCTAAATGAGCCTGCTAGACAAGACAAAAGTTTGTGAGTGGGTTAAATAAACCAAACACATATGAAAACAAATAAATAAATTAAAACAACTAAGAAATAAATGTTAGAAAGCATGAGAAACTTAGAACCATAAAAATCAAACAATGACCAACATAATGCTACCAATGGATCAATAGATTAGTAGGAAAAACACCGTAGATAAAGATAAGGACTTATGAGTCCCCTCTTCCTCCTTGGGAGGGCTCTTGAGTTCCCTAATTGAGAGCTCTTCACTCCTTACAATGGAATAAATGAAAAATGAAGAAAAACAATGCCTATTCCCTCAAGAGGTGAGTGGAATGACCTATTGAATGGTGCTTGAGGGCTTCCAAGAGAAAAGAGGATTCCCAAGTAAGAATTCTTGCAGCATAACAATACTATGAAGATCTTGGTTTCTTAGCACACCCATGGCTCTTATTTATAGAATTCATACACGACAAAATGTAATTGGTTCATAGTGTGATCAAGGGGCCTTTTAGGGCACCCTCTAGCCCTTGACCAACCCCCAAGCTAGATTTCGCTCATATATGAGTGTCAAATCGTGTTCGGGGTCAGACCATAAGTGGTTGAGGGGCCGACAAGATCCATAAATGCATCATTCATAGGAGTGCATGGCTTTTCTCATACACAGTTGTGCATTTTGTGCATAGTGCGCACTGAGGCCTATGTTGGCCTGCGCACTGTGCGGGCCCTCCCTTTGGTGATTCTGCGCACTCTAATCTTTTACCCCAATTATATATATATTTTCCTTCTGGATGAATTTTAGTGCTGTAGGTGGACTAATTGTTGCTGGCATTGATGTTTTCGTTAACCATTTGTGTGCAATGTTGCAGACATTTTTTTAGTGATAACATATGGGAATATCAAAATTAATTTGTACCTTGAAGGGAGAGGTTCCTCCAAAATGGCCGCTTGATGAAGATGCGCCTGTTGCTATCGACAAGTGTTGAAGAATGTGTGCAAAATTCTCCATCATTTTGTCCCTCTATCATGCAAGAGCTTGCTCAAGCAACATGTTAATATAATCTTCTGCTCCACCGTCTTTCTTTTCTTCCGCCATCGAGGGTTTCTTGGGTGTGTGAGAGTGATTGTCCTCAAGAGAGACAAACTCGAGACCTAATTGGATATACTAGGACCTCATCGGAGACATGAGCTGAAAAACGATCAAGAGCATCCTACTCTGATACCACTGATCCAGATTTATTTTCGGAATGAAATGAAACAAAGAAATGACAATGAAATACTCATGAAAATTGCTAGAAACAGAGAAATAAAACAATACTTGATTTCTATTCATGAAAAAATTGTAAAGAGACTGTAAAATACAGAGTGCAAGACTCGCTAGAATGGTGGCATCTTTATCTCTGAGGAGAGATGTGACGACTACACTCATTAGCAATAAGATGATTACAATGAGGCTCTGAAGGCCTTTTTATGATAAAAAAGAATGCCAAAACCCTAGACATCCAAAAATCTAACCCTAGGAGATGAAACGCCAAAAGTCATGTGGGCCCCGTTTGGGTAAGTTAGTACATTAACTTCCTGGGGTCATAACTTTTGCATACGATCTCCGTTTTAGGCACGTGATAGCCCATTAGAAAGGTATTTTTGAGAAATATACATTACACCATCAAACTTTAGACTTTATCTACAGTTTGACTGTGGCGAGCCAAAAAAAAAACTATTTAGGGCCCCAAAATGGCCCTGGAAGTACAACAAGATGTGCTAACATGAAAACATACAAAATAAGCCAACTGGATTAGGTGGGAGGCCACTAATATCCACCTAGAAGATGTGTAGGGATTGAGACAACCCCAAAAGTGTAGAACCCACAATTACAAAGAAGTACATAAGAACATGCTGCACTAACAACTGACAAGAGGAGCCAGTTGGAACAGGTGGGTGGCCACCAATATCCACCTGGGTCAAACGTAGTCTTAGAGAATTAATTCCTAACTTTGTGTTTTTTGAGCTTATAATGATGGAAGAGAGCACAACATCCAAGAGACAACATATTTGTGCATTTATTAACAAGACCTTAAGGAAAAATAGAACATGGAATGAGAAAAGTGGCTACATGAAAGAAGTGATCAATCTATGAATCAGATAAAAAGTATTTCTTTGGAAGATCTGCTAGAATATTAGAGTCAAGACCTTTGAAAAAAAAATTATAGCTCCAAAACATCTCCATAAATGAATACACAATGTAAGACAAAGATCTCCCAAGGATAACAACATTGCCATTTACTCCTATCAACATTTTTTCTTCTATTTTTAAAGCTTTGTTCTGGTTTGGATCTCATGGTTTTGCAGGCCACAAGCTTTAGCAAGGGTTTATAAGTTCATAATTGAGTTTTTATGCTAGAGAAGAGGGCATACAACCTTATACACAATTGACATCTATATCATTTTGTCCTTAGCTCGTGGGCATTGTCAAAGCTTACTTTGCTATATTTTCTTTGTGACGGCATGCCAGACCTTCGGTAGCTCTTTTACTAGACCAAACTGTAGCCTTATACAATGGGCATCTGATTGACTATGTTTTTGTAAGAAAGCGAGAGCATTCCACCACAAGTATGAATGAGTGAGTGACAAGAAGGACACTCTCAATTTTATTGAATTCCACTAACTATGGTGTTGGTGATAGACATATCTAGTGCATTTCCAGATGACTCTCGATTCCATTTGAATCATTATTGCTGCTATGCCAATTGTTCAATACTCAACACTGTAGCAGATGAAGATGGAGTGAGGGTCTTCAACATAAATATGGGAGTTTCCTTAACTCATCGTAATCGTAGGGAGTCCAATGGAGGATATCTTTCAGGGTTTTATCTAAGAAGAAGAACTTGATTTGAATTTAGGGGAGCATATAAGGTTTTGAATGTGGAATTTCAGAGAAAATAAGACGACAAAGCAGGAGCAGAAACAACAAATAGATTAGTACTCATTCGCCATGGACAAAGCACGTGGAATGAAGAGGGATAAGTTCAAGGTAGCTCAGATTTTGCATTTCTAACATAAAAGGGAGAAATAAAACACTCCTAGCTATCCCTTTGTACAAATTAAAATGTCCAAAACATACAATCTCGAAGCATAGTTCCTTCTAAACACATTTAGAATATGTCTAAAGGCAAGCTTTAAATTGGTTGAATATGATACATTTTATTTAATGAAACATCAAGATATTTCACCTAATGCAAAACTTTCCATTATTATGACTACTCTTCCAGATTACAATTATGTTATTATTCATTTGCTATTATCTTTCAAACAAATGTATTCTTCTTTAATTTTTTACCATAAAATTATAATATCGGAAACAAAATATCTTCTTCTTTCTTTCTTACGAGATATCTACCTTGTGTTTTCTTAGACGTTCCCTTTCTACTTTAGGGGTATGCTAGTATAACTTTGACTATCGTAACAGTGAAATGATTTACACGTAACATAACTATATTTTAAAAAACGAAGGAGATCAAGACAAATTTGATGTCAATTAGCTAAAGGCCTCCCTTATTGTACATGAACCCTTAGATGATAAATCACTTTTGTGGCTTCAGCTTTTATGCAGGCGTTGTTCATTCATGCTCCACATGAATGGACGAGCGCTGACATGTCATCTTGATCTTAATCCTTGGTTGCAAGGAACCATTGGAAGCAGCAGCAGCCCCGTAGTGTATTTCTTATGTGTATGTAATGGCATTGCCAATAGGGGCAACTGCATCATGTTTAAAGTCTCCGCACGTTCACTATGCATTCAACTTCAATCTGGAGACCACCTGCACAAAATTGCCTCTGCAGAACTCAATCAATAATTTTTTAGGGCATGCCAGCTCTCTTGCATTCAGCCATGCCGCTATATCAAAAACTTTAAATTGTTATGGGGCAGGCCTTTTTCACCTTTTCCTGAACAACAGGTGGAGACCAACAGAGAGGCAACCCCACCATATTTACTGTCTGTGGGGTGAGCTTGAAAGCGAGGTTGAGCCAGATGGTGCCCAGGAGATTGTTGCTCCTGAAACATGGGATGTGTTGGGCCTTGGACAGGCTATGGTAAGTTCCGTTGAATATACTGCAGTTCTGTTAATTTATCAAATTTTCGTTATAGGGATTG
>ML781834.1:605960-625891 GCA_009831015.1 Picea engelmannii
CAAATTTGACGAACATCAATGAATTTGTTTGAGAACGTATATTATCAATGAAATTCAGCGAATGAGGTGACTAAGAATTGGTATAGATGCATCGGCTGATAGCTGGGCTCTATGTTCATATATCTTGAAGTTCTTTTGGTTTCAGGGTGTGTGAGTGGATCACTGATTTTCTTGGTATATGGTATAAGATTTTGCAATGAAATCGATTTGAGTTTGTATTATTCCAAGAGACCGTGTTACCTTTGCTTTATTTCACTGTGAATTGCAAACTTAACAAGTTTGTTATCTGGTGACGATTCATGCCTCATTTTAGCTACAAAGGCAGGCCCTTGGTTGATGATTTCTTTATATTCTACCATTTTCATTCAGTATCTGGCGGTATCTGTTTCTAATTTTATTAGCGTACTTATTTTCGGACATGTATGAGCACTGTTAGCTCAATCTTCCATAGACTTGATTGAGACCTTTGCATTGTTAATAGAGATTTGGGCTTAGGGTCTGCTTGAAATTTGATATACTTGTTATAATTTAATAAATTGATTGAATATATCCACATTTACCAAAAAAATAAACATTAATCTTGCTTTGGAATGGGGCTACGAAAATGTGAGGGTAGTAGGCAGTCAGTACCAATCATAGGTACACCGTGGATATTGAGATCTGTATACAGTCGTATATCCTTAAAATGGGCAGGGCTGGGGATGGCGCTTTGGTGGACTTGGTGCAGCTCAAAATCTTCATATGTGGCTTTATTAAGCACAAGAACCTAAAGATTTGAAAAATAAAAGAGAAAATGGTTCTGGAAGCCACTAAGCCATTTCTAAGGAAGTGGTGTTTTTCTTTTGCTTGCTAGGGGTACTGGACAATCAGGGTAAATCCATTGTTGAGTCTAGTGCTTTCAGATCAGTTTGACTGACATGGAAGTTGTTCAATATTCCCCTATGCAATTTGAGAGTGTTGTCTAGTGTCAATGATAAAGGCTAGAGCCTTTTATACATTATCACGTTGATCTTATGATGTCTCATTTTAGCCCTAGAGTAATTAAAGAAGCCAAAGTCGCAGTGTGGCTGTTTGCTTATCAGCCAGAGTTGAGGTAAAGAAATTCTTCTTTTCAACATAAAAGCATAACTTTTTTGGTTAGAAGGCATTTGATCTCTTTGTTGGATGAAATTTATCTCAAAATTATATGTATTCAAGAAATGACATCATGAAAACCAGAAATTCATGTTTATATTGATGATTCTCTCTATTTCTTTTTATTCTAAAGTGAGAGTCCTTCCCTAGTAAGGGGGCTGTCAAATTATTTTATGATGCAAAGAAGATTTGTTTGGTTGTTAGGTGGATTTTTCAGGAATGGTGGAGGATGAGTTTCTAGAGAAGTTGGGACTGCAAAAAGGGATAAGGAAAGTTGTGAACCATGAAGAGAGGGGAAAAGTTCTTCGAGCAATGGATGGTTGCAGCTTCAAAGCTGCTGCAGGAGGTTCTCTTTCAAACACACTTGTTGCTTTGGCAAGGTTAGGAACGGGATTGAATGGAGAACCTCGCCTTAATGTGGCCATGTCAGGCAGTGTTGGGAGTGACCCCTTGGGAGAGTTTTACAGGTAGTGTTATTACATGTGTTAAATTTTTGTAGTACTTTATGTCCATTATTATATATTGAGTCAGATGTTACAGTAAACTATGATGTCTTTAGGACATCCTCACATATCAGACAGTCTATGGGAACTTTTCCCGAAGGCCCCATAGAAAACAAGGTCTTATGAACGTTAGTAAATTTTTCTTTGAAGGTTTTTCGTTTTTGTTCCTCATAGTAGAATGCATGTGTGAATACCATATTTGGTTTTCTTCAATTGAACTCGACTTCAAATGTTTGACTGTAAAAGAGATTTCATGTTCATTTCATTATACATTATTTCTTTTATTAAGTTCCTTATGTTTATAGAGCAAAACTACGGCGGGCAAATGTAAGTTTCCTTTCGATGCCTGTCAAGGATGGAACCACAGGAACTGTGGTCGTCCTTACCACTCCAGATGCCCAAAGAGCAATGCTTTCATACCAGGTACTGTTTTCAACACTTTAGCTCTTGACTTGCTTTGGAAATTTGATTGACAGACATGAACATTCTCTTGAGTTTTTCTTTATCACTCAAGCTCAGCTGTTTACTCATCTGTTGAACTCATTTTGAAGCTCAGACAATGCCCAATTTTGGTAAATTGCATAGAGTTTTAGTTGTTTTAATAATTAATGATAAAGTTGCACCCCCCTTTGTTTGCAGGGCATGTCCTCCATCATAAATTTTGATTCATCTTTATCTGATTTGATTTCCAAATCAAGAATTTTGGTAGTGGAGGGTTACTTATGGGAGTTTCCTCAGACAATAGAAGCTATTGCCCAGGCATGTGAGGCCGCACACAAAAATGGTGTGTTGGTTGCAATCACTGCAAGTGACGTGTCATGCGTAACAAGGCACCACAAGAAATTTTGGTATGAATCATATTCAGAAGATTTTGTTGAGAGCTTTTCTGTTTAGTGAAATAGAGACCATAAACTCTAGAAATGACTTTATATGTAGGACTTCTAAGCGAAGTATATTTTTAATCACAAAAGGGAAGTGAGTGAGTTTGTTCTATAACTTTCAAAGGGTTCTCCTTACTCGGCTTCATTTGCATTATCTCAAGAAACAACACTGTGGATGTCCCAATAACAAAGGCAGATATAGTTGGATGGGGAATTGGTGACCCAGTTCCCTGTAGAGAGTTGAGAATGGTTTCTTTTTGTTATCAAATGGGAAGAAGTGTCAATGAAAAAAAATGTGTCAGTTTCTCATTCTTCTTTGCTTTCATATTGTAACATTGTGCCCATGATGTTATTTTGTGCAGGGATATTATAGTCGAGCATGCTGATATTGTGTTTGCAAATAGTAACGAAGCAAGGGCTTTGTGTGGTTTTAGTTCAAGCAAAAGTACAGCGTTAGCTGCAAAACATATAAGTCATTATTCTCCCCTCACATCTGTCACAGATGGTGTAAGTGGCTCCTACATTGCAGTAAAAGGTGAAGTTATATACATACCTCCTTCACCTTGTGTTCCTGTAGATACTTGTGGAGCAGGTGATGCTTATGCAGCTGGAATTTTATATGGACTTTTGAGAGGGTCATCGAATTTGAAAGGCATGGGTAATTTAGCTGCTAGAGTTGCTGCAGTTGTTGTAGGTCAACAAGGAACTAGGCTTAAGGAAGAAGATGCCACTGAGCTATCCACAATCTTTTCACATTCTTTGTTTTCCAATAACCAGATTACAGATATTTGTTCGGATTTTCAATCAGACCAGATTTCAAGTATTTGAAGAAGGCAAACTGACACAGTTGAAGTTTCCTACGTTTCCTATCTTTCCTGAAAGATTTGAAGGTTGACAGTGCTATATTATCCTCAATTTTCATCTCAGGACTGTTGGTTGCGGTAGGTCGTATTTGCTGGATAAAACATATGTATCTGTCAGTGTTGAAAAGGCAGTTGAAGCCATTTGTATACAATTTTTGAGGAAGGCTAACCTTTACTTCCCACAATTGCTTTTTAAATAGCACATGCATTTTAGGGGGAATCTATTAACGTTCCTTGTATAGTCTATTCATCTTTCTGAGGTGTAAAGATGTACTTGAAACTTCGAAGTCTTTACTAATTGAATTTCTATATAGATGATCTCATCTTTCATGATAAACGAAAGCTGACCACCAACTGCTTCTTAGTCTAAAAGGTGTAGGAAGCAAATGGATTCATACTTGGAACAAATATGGAATATCAATGAAGATGAATAATGAATGAGGGTTGATTGAGGGACAATTTGGAAAAGATAAATAAGAAACCTCGATGCTTGAAAACATGAGATGTTTGAAGTATTCAGTTCTGTCAATGTGAAACTAATAACTTAGAGCTCTTAGCAGTTGGGTATAACTTGTTTTTTCTAGTGTTTCTATTCAACAACAAAATTTGATTGGTTGGGCATCCCATTTTAAATGGGTCATCTTGCAAATATGTTGGGTTTATATAGCTCAGTGGGTTAGCTCAATCGATTTGAACACACTGTTTCAAGGTAGAGTTCACCATGAGGTCTTTGGTTCTAGTCCCGTTGAGGTTTGAGTTTGGCTGAGTCTCGCTGGTTTACCAGTCACCAGGGATCAAAATTGAACCCTTCATAGCCCTTTCAAGGTGTTCAAACCCGTCTTAGAATGGTAATTCAAAAAACAGCCTTAAAAAATTGTAAATTTTTTAAATCACTTGTCATTTATGAAGGACAACAAATATCAGAAAATGTCAAAAGAAGGGTCAGATTTTCAATAACCCATCAATGCCCTCACTTCCAATGCTTGGTTGGTCAATGAGCATTGTTTCATCACACAATACTTGCCTTTGACATCTAAAGACTAAAAACATGTTTATTCTAGTTGGCTCTTATCTATTCCCCAATATGGTGTACCATTCCACAATATTAAATCTATAGATAGCTCACACCTAGATAAATATCTTACCATCGTATTGGTGTATGTACTATTTTATGTGTCACTTAATGAAAGCTTCCAAAGAGGCTTAGATACCTTGTCTTTGTGAATCCCCACTTGAATTCATGTGTTATGAGTATTGCCGATTCTTGTCAATATGAGAATTGGCTTCGCATTCAGTTTACATCATGTTTTTGAATCCTGCACTCGCTATAATGCCATTATCTTTGTTATCTTTGCCTACACTTGCCGTAATGCCATTTTATTTTTTAGCTTTTCCTCCACACTTGGCTCTATAAAAAAACCAAAACAATTAATCATAGGTTATGGAAGTAAATTGTAATGATAGTTGGAGCTTATTAGTAAGATTAATTAGAAATGAGTTGCTGAATCTCAATTTTGAATAGTAAAGAATAGACATTGAGCAAACCCACATAATTTAGGCCATCTATCTTTTTTCATGTTCAAATATTCCATCTCACTAATAGAATCTAATATGTTGATTCATAGTTATTTTATTGCATTCATAACGTTATGCATTTTCTTGTTAAAATTCATGACATGGTTATTACTTTGGTATTAATAATATGATTATTATTTCAGCGCATCTACCATTTAATATGTAATTCATGGCATCCCCACTAATGCAATAGGTAATGGCAACAAAACACATAACTAATAATTGAATGTAAATCTCTCAGCTATCTACCAACCTTGTACAAGTTTGGTCAAGGTCATCATAAAGACAATGCATAGTTTTTATTTTTTTATTTATTAAATTTTTAAATTTCACATAAAACTATTTAATGATCATGTTTAGGATAAAAAACTCTATTAAGCTTGCTGAAATTTTCTAACTTGTATGTGTTTTTTTAAGTTTAGATATGAACTTGCACAAAATGAACCTTGTCAACATCACAAAACCTAAAATTGGGTTTACAATAATGAGAATTGTGATTCCATTTATTTAATTTATAACATTATTGAATCCTCATTCTGTTGTTCTCGAAAATGATCATTCTCCTTGTCCCGATTCCATGCATCTTTATATATCATACTCTTTCACTTTCTCTTTGTTTCTAGCAACATTGACATCAATGTGATGATACATTGCAAATATTTTGAGAATGCCCCATAGCTCTCTTTCCCTCTGGCCCATCCCAATCCCAAAATCAAGAAGATGTATCATTTATAGCATTAATGCTTGGAACAATATTTTTGAAGCTAGTTGGGATTCTTAAGAAAGCTTGGGAGAAGGTAACATAGTTTTTATTATAATCAAACTTATGTGTTAGGGATTATGTTCCAACATCCCACTCTTTTATGCATTTTCGCATGATTTGAGAGATAAAGTGAACAATCAATGTTCTCAATAAAATTAACATACATGGTGGTCTTGATGTATAATTTCCTTTAGTTTGCGTTTCTATGGATGTTGGGAAGCTCCAAATCATAAACATCTTAATTTAAATGATATGCAATAGATGCAATCATGCTAGATTTTAATGTTCCTAGTGGCCTATAGCACAAGTAGGGTCTCTTCATCGCTTTTATAGAATTTGATAGAAATATCACCCTTCAACAAAGCTCTCAAAATCTATTACAATTTCTTTTTTTCTAAAGAGATCTAGAAAGAACGTGACTTCCATGGTTAAGTAGGATTTGGATATGCTCAAAATATGAATATAAGATGTAGTGCTAATGCATCATATGGATGCATTGATTACATTCTCTCTTATATGAGTGTTCACAAAAATGTTTGATGTTGTGATTGTGTTTAAAGTTTATATTGTCATTTTTAACGCTTTGAAATTCCTACAAAAAAAAATGACTCAATGGTTATGAATTTTTATTATTATTAATTTGTATATAACCCATCAAAATGCTATATTCGAAATTACAAAATATGTTTGTTATTACTCTTTATTGAGATCTTAATTTATCTATCCATTCACAACAAATAAAATGGAGATTGAGCAACAAAGAGAAACAACAATTCTTTTGGTTGTTCATTAAATTTTAACATTTTAAATGATGGGATGTACAATATTTTATTTATAATTTTTTTTGTAAGTGTAAGCTAACTTACTCTTGTCAATTGAAGTACAACTACTTTTTCAACTTTTTCTTCAGAAAGGGTTGAATGAATATATCCATCAACTTTAAATTAAAAATTAAAAGCTTGATCACTGCCAACCACTATTGTGATTGTGGTTGAGCCACTCTCTATTTGCATATTCTGGGAAGAGAAGGGATCCTTATTCTGGGAAGAGAAGGGATCCGGGAAGAGAAGGGATCCTTATTCTGGGAAAAGAAGGGATCCTGCTCGTATGATGTTATTCAACAAATCTTAAACTAGGTAAGTTAGGGACTTGTATAGGTAAATGTGATGCTATGCAATGTTGAAAGATGTATGTAAATTTACGTATATGAAATGAGCTCATCTACTTAAACAACGTAAGTAATTCCAGTAACACAGTAATTATACATATATGAAATGATACATTTCAATCTGCGCTATTGAAAAGCCTTTGAATCTCTATGTTACATAGAGTGTGGCGTGTTACATAGAGTGTGGCGTTTTAGGTCATGATCTTTCCACTATATTTCAGTATCAATTAGGTAAAATAAAGTCCATTCCAAGGTCCCAGGGTGACTCCAAAGTTGATAAATTTCTGAAGTTCCCCAATATTGCTCTAAAAACTAGAACAATATATGAATTTTTTTGTTGCTTATAATGCCCAACTTCTCATACTTTTGCGTTTATTCATGTATTAGTTAGGTACTATTTGGGAAAAAATAATCCATCAAGCATCTTGTAGTTAAAACATTGTATTATGCATCGAACAATTAAAATATTGTAGTATTTGTTTAATAATGAGATAATGGATGGGCATTACTTTCAGTTTTGGCTAGTATCATAGCGTAAATAATAATTAATCTTTTATAAATAGCTTAATTAATCTTTTATAAGAAGATTTTAGGGTATTAGTTGATTTTTTTTTAATATTATATTTTTTCTATAATTTAAATAAAAATTTATATTTGTTTTTCAGAAAACTAGACAACACTATTTTGATCAGTGACTACATGTAAGATTTTAAGCTATAAAAAAATTCAATTAGGATTTGCACTTGGTTTCATCAATTTGGCCCATTTTTATCATGAGCCCTCATTAACATGGATGAGCAATCCCAATGAACACTTAGGATTTGCACTTGGTTTCATCAACTTGCCCCATTTTATCATGAGCCCTTACTAACATGGAGGAGCAAGCTCAATGAGATTTGAAATTGTTATCGTGTGATCTGGATGATTTTGAGAACGAAATGAAGGTGGAAATATAACACACTAATACACATATATATTGCCAGAAACATAGAGATACAATAATGCACAATTTTTATTAATGAAAGAAAATTACAGAAACTGTAAAAATACAGAGTGAATGAATTTGCTAGAATGGTGGCAGCTTATCTCTGAGAAAAGATGTGATGGCTACACTCATTCGTAAGAAGATGATGATGTTTACAACGATGATCCAAACGCCTTTTTAACATAAAGAAAATCCAAAACCCTAACCCAGGAAGATGAAAGGCCAAAAGGTTTGCAGGCCCTGATGGGGGGTAGTTGATATGTCAACTTCCCGAGGGCGTAACTTCTTCATACGATCTCTGTTTGGGGTGCATGATAGATAGTTGGAAAGGCCTAGACGAGGAAAACACATTATGTTCAGCCTAGCATTTGCCTTCGGCTATATGCTAGGCACTACTGAGCCCAAAAAACGTCATTTAGGGCCTCATAATGGTCTCAAAAGTTCAGGACCTGAAAAACAATAGAAAAACTGCCAATGTGGAAACCCATGTTTTGAGCTAGTGGAATAGGTGGGTGGCCACCGATTTCCACCTGGATCATTCCCCCCCCCTTAGGAATCAATGGTCCCCATTATGTCAAGTGCCCATGGAAGATGGGGAAGCTTTTGCTGAATCTGAACCTTGGTGAAGTGCTTGCCTTGTTGAAGAAGTTGTCCTGCTTAGCTTGTTGAACACTGTTATGAGCCTGTTGTTGGAAGGGTTGGACCCGTTCAACCAATCTAGCTACATGATCTGCCTAAGTGTGGGAGGACTCTCTCAGTGAAGATGCAACATGAAGAATAAGAAGGGTTCTGTTATAATTTTACTCGTCTGGGTAGTGTGTAGGCACCCTTGTAGGTGAAGCCATAATGCCTTTTTTCTCTTCTACAATCTTGTCGATTTGCTTCTGCTGGATAAAAAGGTCTTGGGCTGAGGCTACAGTGGTTGCAATGTCCTTCTGTTCACCTCTGATCGGATTGTGAAGATGCTAAACTTTGCGGTATGAGAGATTACTTTTCGGCTCTGTTTTGTCGGGATAATAGTCGGAACTACCTCTGGTATCCTGTAGCGCTGACCCTCCAGAGTAACGATGATGCCACGGGGTCGAGACTTATAAACAACATGACTCTTCCACATATATGGCTGGCCTAAAAGAACATCATAGACTTACAGTGGAGCAACATCACACAATACCTCATCCTTGAAGGGCTTGATGCCGTAGGACAAACGACACTGTTGGTTGACACAAACATCTCGTCTATGGCAAAGCCACTCGATGTTGTATGGCTGCGGGTGTGGTGTTGTCGGAAAATCCAACTGCTTGACGATCTATGTTGACATGAGGCTATTATGGCTTCTTCTATCAACAATGAAATGCAACAGGGTCCTTTTCACCCACATCTATGAATGGAAGAGGCACTCCCTCTCATCAGGATCCTCTGGTTCTTCTGGTTGGATTGTTGTGGTCGCTACAATAATAGTGGGTTTTGCATCAATTATATATATCCTTTTATTATTGTCTGAATCAGAGTTCGAGTTGGGGCTTGACTCTGTTTCTTTGAGCTGGGCTACCAACGACTGTTTTGAACGACATTCATTGGTATTGTGCCAAGGGATTTTGTGGAAGTCACACCACTTCCCAATGTCCTACTTCATCTTCCCATTACCTTTCTTTTCCTGCAACTTGGACTAGTTATCTTGAGGTTGGCTATTCTATGAATTAGGGTTCCCTTTACCATACTTTGGTTGTTGTGGATTTGCAAACCCAAATTCTCGCTTGTTTTGCTGCTTAAATTTATGCTCGATTTTGACAACATGTTGATAATTCCCAATGATGAGATGTCCAGAAAATCCATTTCAGTTTGGATGTACCTGTGTAGAGCCCCATAGTATTCTAGGACCAGATGCCACTCAAAGTATTTGATACCTAGCTTGGTGCGCAAGGTATGGAAGGTATTTGTGAATTCTGACACTGTTTTTCCCTTCTCTTGATGCAACGTGGTCCATTTCATGTACTGGTCGTCATAGTTTCTCACAGGGTAATATTGCTCCTTGATTGCATCCATAAAAAAATCTCAAGTGGGCTTGGCCCCAAATATTCCAGACTCCTTTGTGGAATTTTTCTCCTAGTAAGTTTCCCACCAATGTTTGACATGAGGGAGAACCTTAAGGAGCACAAAGGTGATATTTTCTTTGTCGGAAAAATTGTGAACAAAGAAATAGCCTTCTAACAATTTAATCACTTTTCCAAAGCATACGCATCGATCTGACCTTCAAATACGGGAATACCAAAATTAACTTGTACTTTGAATGGGGAAGCGTCTCCAAAGCGACTTCTTGATGAAGACGCGCCTGCTATTGTTAGGAATCGTTGAAGGATTTGGGAAAATTTATCCAACATCTCGTTCCTTTGTTGCGTGAGGGATTCCGCGAGCAACAACTTGATGAGATCTTTTTCTCCCACATCTCTCTTTTCTTCCGCCATGGGAGGCTGCTTGGGTTGGAAAGAGCAGTTGTCCTCAAGAGAAACTAGCTCGAGACCCAACTCTCTATACCCTGACCTCGTCGGGGACATGCACTAAGAAATGATAAGGAGAAGCCTACTCTGATACCATTGATCCATATTATTTTGAGAACAAAATGAAGGAAGAAATATAACACGTAAATACATAGATATATTTCCAGAAACACAGAGATACAGTAATGCACAATTTTTATTAATGAAAAAAATGTACAAAAACTGTAAAAATACAAAGTGAATGAACTTGCTAGAATGGTGGTAGCTTATCTTTGAGAAGAGATGTGATGGCTATGCTCATTCACAAGAATATTGATGTTTACAATGAGGCTCCAAAGGAATTTTTAACATAAAGAAAATCCAAAACCCTAACCTCGGAAGATGAAAGGTCAAAATGTTTGCGGGCCTTGATGGGGGGTAGTTGATACATCAACTTCCCGAGGGCATAACATTTGCATATGATATCCATTTGGGGCGCACGATAGCTAGTTGGAAAGGTATAGATGAGGAAAACACATTTAGTTCGGCTTA
Organism: Picea engelmannii; assembly: GCA_009831015.1. Taxonomy (NCBI): domain Eukaryota; kingdom Viridiplantae; phylum Streptophyta; class Pinopsida; order Pinales; family Pinaceae; genus Picea; species Picea engelmannii. Next base: position 616,859 of record ML781834.1, read on the forward strand.
GCATATGCCTATATACACTTGTTAGGTGCCGTCGAGATCAAAAAATGTTGTTTAGATCCTCAAAAGGACCTCGAAAGTTTAGGACCCAAAAAACCGTAGAAAATCTGCCAATGTGGAAACCCATGTTTTGAGCTAGTGGAATAGGTTTGTGGCCACCAATTTTCACCTAGATCATTCTCCCCCTCTTAGGAAGAAATGGTTCCCATTGTGTCAAGTGCCCGTGTAAGATGGGGAATCTTTCGCTAAATCTGAACCTTGATGAAGTGCTTTCCTTCCTGAAGAAGTTGTCCCACTTAGCTTGTTGAAGGCTGTTATGAACCTGTTGTTGGAGGGGTTGGAATCGTTCAACCAATCTAGCTGCATGATCTTCCTGAGTGTGGGAGGACTTTGTCCGTGAAGATGCAACATGAAGAATATGAAGGCCTCTGTTATAATTTTGCTTGACTAGGCAATGTGGAGGCACCCTTGTAGGTGAAGACAAAATGTCTTTGTTCTCTTCTACAATCTTATTGATCTGCTTCTGCTGGACATAAAGGTCTTGGGATGAGGATGTAATGGTTTCAATGTCCTTCTGTTCATCTTCTGATCAGATTGTGAAGAGGCTAAACTTTGCGGTATGAGAGATTACTTTGTGACTCTATTTTATTGGGACAATAGTCGGAACTACCTCCAATATCTTGTAGAGATGACCCCCTAGAGTAAAAATGACGCTATGGGGTCGAGACTCATAAACAACATGGTGCTTCCACATATATGGATGGCCTAAAAGAACATCACATACTTCCAGTGGGGAAACATCACACAATACCTCATCCTTGAAGGGCTTGATGCCATAGGATAGATGACATTACTAGCGGATACAAAGATCTTGTCCCTGGCAAAGCCACTCGATGTTGTATGGATGCGGGTGTGGTGTTTTCGGGAAATCCAACTGCTTGACGACCTCTGCTGAGATGAGGTTCTTTTGTCTTCCACTATCAACAATGAAATGCAGTGACATCCCCTTCACCCACATCTATGAATGGAAGAGGCGCCCCCCCTCTTTAGGATCCTATGGTTCTTCTGGTTGGATTATTGTGGTCGTGACAATAACATTGGGTTCTACATCAATTATCTTTCTTCTTTTATGATTGTCTGAATCAGAGTCCGAGTGGGGGCTTGGCTCTATTTCTTTGAGCTCAACTACCAATGACTGTTTCGAGCGACATTCATCGATGTTGTGCCAAAGGATTTTATGGAAGTCGCACCACTTCCCAATGTCCTTCTTCGTCTTCTCGTTACCCTTCTTTTCCTGTGGCTTGGACTAGTTATCTTGAGGTTGACTATTATTTGAAATAGGGCTGCCTTTATCATACTTTGGTTGTTGTGGATTTGTAGACCCAAATTCTCGCTTGTTCTATTGCTTAAATTTCTACTTGATTTTGAAAGCATATCGATAAGTGACTCCCAATGATCAGATGTCCAGAAACTCCATTTCGGTTTGGATAGACTTGTGTAGAGCCCCACGATATTTTAGGACTATATGCTGCTTAGAGTCTTTGATACCCAGCTCGGTGCAAAAGTTATGGAAGGTATTTGTGAACTCTGACATTGTTTGGTCTCTCTCTTGATGCAACGTGGTCCATTTCATGTACTGGCCGTCATAGTTTCCCATAGGGTAATATTTCTCCTTGACTGCATCCAAAAAAAAATCCCAAGTGGGCTTGGCCCCAAATATTCCAAACTCCTCTGTGGATTTTTTCTTCTAGTAAGTTTCCCACCAATGTTTGACATGAGGGAGAACCTTATGGAGCGCAAATGTGATCTTTTCTTTGTTTAAAAAATTATGAACAAAGAAATAACCTTCTAGCAAATTTGACCACTTTTCCAAAGCATCCGCATCGATCTGACCTTCAAATATGAGAATATCAAAATTGAATTGTACCTTGAATGGGACAACGTCTCCAAAGTGACTACTTGACGAATATGCGCCTGCTATTGTCGACAATTTTTGAAGGATTTGGGAAAAATTCTCCAACATCTCGTTCCTCTGTTGCATGGGGGATTCTATGAACAACAGCTTGATGGGATCTTCTTCTCCCACGTCTCTCTTTTCTTCTTCCATGGGAGGCTTCTTGGGCTGGTGAGAGCGGTTTTCCTCAAGAGAAACTAGTTCGAGACCCAACTCTCTATACCCTGACCTTGTCGGGGACATGCACTAACAAACGACAAGGAGTATCCTGCTCTGATACCATTGATCCAAATTATTTTGAGAACTAACTGAAGGAGGAAATATAACATGTAAATACACAAATATATTGCCAAAAACACAAAGATACAATAATACACAATTTTTATTAATGAAAGAAATGTACAGAAACTGTAAAAATACATAGTGAATGAACTCGCTAGAATGGTGATATATGATATATGAGAAGAGATGTGATGGCTACACTCATTCACAAGAAGATGACGATGTTTACAATGAGGCTCCAAAGACCTTTTTAACATAAAGAAAATCCAAAACCCTAACCTCGGAAGATGAAAGGCCAAAAGGTTTGTAGGCCGGGCCCCGATGGGGGTAGTTGATGTTGATTTTTTTTATATAAGATAATATTGTATATGAATATCTTATTACAATGATGAGTGTTCCATATATAGATAACATATGGTGACCATCCATGAAAGGATGCGTCCCTTGAATAATATATAACTACTTATTTATTATATATATTTATACTTTGTATTATATATATATCTATATGGAAGAATGTCTTCCCGATGTTGTCAAAAAATCAACACTCCCTCTCAATGAGGGAGACATTCTTCATCATGCCAAAGCTTGTCTATGAAGTATACAAACTTTACTCTAGAATCATGGCACCTGTTAGTCTTGGGAGATGTCTCTCTCCCACCTGAACCGAGGGGAAACTCTTTCTGCGGTTCTCGCTATGATCCAGTTGACTCTCTCTGAGATCATGCTCACTCTGGGTCTGCATGTGATAGCATCTAATATCTTTAAGTCTTTATCATTCCAAGTCAAATCACCATGACTAAGGACAAATATTACACCAAGGCCATTTACCAAAATTACACCCTTGTGAGTGAATGTCAGCCCAATGATATTTGATACATGGAAATCACCTCAAGCACCTCAAGCACCTCGAGTCCATATCACTCCTTGTCATGATCAAGGAAGGACTACGCTTGGGCCCATTTATCACAAGTACACCCCTGTGATAAATGTATTCTATCTCCATTGGTCTGCAACCCAATCTAGGAGAAGTTCCGCTTGATGCTTACTAGGATCATTCACCTGTGTTTATACACATCATGTAGTTGGTATCCTCAAGACTTGAGCTATCTCATCCCACAAGGGGTGGCTAGTCCATTGGGGCTGATCAAGCTAAGTTATCTTTGACCATACTTGACATATCAAGGTTCCCTCATGAAACCAATGTCTCAACTCACTCATGAACTGTGTCCATTCTAGATATCTCATGGTTCCCTTGTGGAACACATGTCTAAGACATATTGAGGTTCCCTCATGGAACCCATGTCCCCCAAGACATATCGAGGTTTCCTCATGAAACCAATGTCTTGTTTCCTTCATCTGACCATCTGAGGCATGTCACGATGAAGTCCACATCCCCCCCTAATAGTTCACACATGACCCTCCAGGGAGAATGTCTCATGCTTATTTCCTCAAACATCAACTCTCTATCTTAACTAGGAAGGTATATTTCCATGATGTATTCATCTAGTAGTCCATTGAATACTCTGCAATCAACTAGTAGCACACGGCTACTACCATACCATTGAAAACTCAAATCATTTGTTACAGTCTCTGTGATCAAACAATAGTACACAACTACTTCCAAGCAATCTGGTAGTCTCCATGGAAATCAACTAGTAGAACACAACTACTACAATGCCATCCAATAGAACACGTATGTGTTGATCCATCGTAGTACACAACCACTGTCCAATGGTACACAACCACTGCTAGTAGCACACAACCACTGTCCAGTGGTACACAACCATTGCTAGTAACACACAACTACTTTCCAGTGACACACAGTCACTACCAGTGGTACACAATCACTGTAGTAGCACACAACTACTGTCCAGAGACACACAATGTCCGCCAGTGGTACACAACCACCATAGTGTCACACAAATACTGTCCAGAGACACACAGTCTCTGCCATAGTCTCACGACTACGCATGTGTCCTGCAGTTGTCACACAGTACTCAACAGAGTGTCACGTGACTACAAGGACCATTCTTCATGATCAGGTCACCATCTGTGCCACAGGTAGGGCCGCATTTTACAAGTACACATATTCTTTTTCAAATATATACATTATGAAGACCAACCATAGTTATGAAATTTCAACACTCCCTCTTAACTAGGGAGGTATTAATAACAACCAACTAAATGTAGTCAAGTTGACCAAATTTATCTAAAGAAAAGTTACATCAAATATATCATGACGTATCATCAACCACATCATATCTGAGCCATAATTAATTTGGCATTGTGCACATCAAGTCATATTATCCACTATATCATCTCTAAGACGTACTAGCATGATGTGAATGCATCATATCTAAGCTATATTGGCATGATGTGGAGTATCATCTACATCATTTCTAAGCTGTACTACCATGATGCTTTTGCATCATATCTAATCTGTACTGGCATGGTGTGGAGTATCATATACATCATTTCTAAGTTGTACTAGCATGATGCTTTTGCATCATATCTAAGATGTACTAGCATGATGTAGATCAATGCCTCCGCATCATCTCTAAGTTGTACTAGCATGATGCTACTGCATCATATCTAAGTTGTACTAGCATGATGTGATTTCGAACATATGTATCATATCTAAGCTGTACTAGCATGATGCAAAAACATCATATCTAAAATGTACTAGCATGATACAAATCAACACTCCCTCTCAACCAAGGGAGAAATCTCCACAAGTCCCAACTTGTCCCTGAAGTACACAAACTTCCATTTAGACAAGGGCTTTGTCAGAATATCCACTATCTTCTCATCGGTGGATATATACTGGAGTTTTACTTCTCCCTTCTGGACTCTATCATAGATGTAATAATACTTGATTTCAATGTGCTTCGACCTATCATGGAACACCGAGTTCTCTGAAAGCTTCAAACAACTTTGATTGTCATAGAATATCATGGTCGAATCCGATACCTGATCAAATAGCCATAAATCAACTTACGGAGCCATAGTGCATCCGTACAAGCATCACATGCTGCAATGTACTCTGCCTCTGCAATGTTGAGTGCTACAAACTTCTGTTTCCTATTAATCCAAGATATCATGACTGAGCCCAAACTAAAGCATACTCACGAAGTACTATTTTTTTCATCTGCACTCCCTTCCCAATCATAATCTGTATATCTGTAAATCACTATTTGAGACATATCTTAAACCATAATTTAGCGTGCCACACAAATATCTCAAAATGTTCTTTGCGGCTATCTAATGCTCATATCTCAGTTCCACCTGGCACTGGCTCAATGTGTTCATAACGAAGAAAATGTCCATCCTGGTATTAACCAAATACATTAATGAGCCAATCAAACTATTGGTTATCTTGTTCTTTATCTTCATCCTAACCAACAGAGTCTTAGCCTGTATGCTACTCAAATATCCCTATTACCATATGCAATGACAACCACCATGAACAATCTAGTCAGATCGACTTTTGAGGGACACTTAAGCTCCCAATGTATCGCCCATTATTAGAGGTAAATGCATAATCTATATTTCACATCTACCAACATAGCCAAGACAAATGGATGACCTAGATCCATCTCTTTTGATATCTGTCGGTTTCCTCTTAAGACTTATACATGGTTATGCTTTCAATCACCATATAGAAATCAATAATGATTTACCCCGTAGACTAAAATGTTTGATGATCAACGAATAGTTTTCATACAACACTATCCTTCACACAATAATAGTCTATTTCCAACGTGCTATCATCAATACATTTCCTTCTAGCTCCCAACTGGTAACATGACCTCTTTCGCACAGTTCAACAAGAGACAACCATCATTGGTACATCCATATCCATTTCTTACTATGGTCGTTGGAAATCACTGTTCTTTGTGGATCACTTCGCTCCCATGGTGGCCCATTATTCAGATCCACACATTTCTATCCAGGGTTACACACAACATTACGATTATCCCAACCACTTGCACAATCTCTTATATACGTCTCACAACATAACATCAACATTTACTATACAAGTCCAACGTACTCCATACCCAAACAAGCATAAAAGCTGGGAATACATAGCGACCCAAGAATTTACGTCCCAAACATAGAACTTCCATAATAATCTGTGTTGGGCACAACTCCCCCAGGAGTTCATATCCTCATCCTACAATTTCTCCTCATCCTTTTATTACTACATCTATTCAACCACATAATACATTCTAAGCATGGCTTTAATTCACTAATATTTAGTCTATGAAATCGAGGAGAGATGAGTGGCAACACTTTGAAGAAGTGATCTTGGGCTTCAAAAACAAAATACTCAATAGGGATATACTACACAAAAAATTGCAACAACAATCCATCATGGCAAAGGTACTTCTCAAGTCGTTCATGTGCTCATACATGACATCCATGATGTCCTTCGTATCCAACTCAAAGAATTCCTAGAAATTTTTGTACCCATCCCCATCTGAGTCCATTACCTTTATCATATCCTGAAGTTGTTCCTTCATAGATCCAATAGCACCTAATCTAAGCTAGGCTTCCATTTTCCTTTCATTTACCCGGGCCCTCCCGTGAGGGAGTCAAGCCAAGTCCAACTCTGATACCATGTTGATTTTTCATAGAAGATAATATTGTATATGAATATCTTATTACAATGATGAGTGTTCCATATATAGAGAACATATGGTGACCATCCATGAAAGGACGCGTCCCTTGAATAATAAATAACTACTTATATATATATATATATTTGGAAGAATGTCTTCCCGATGTTGTACAAAAATCAACAGTTGATACGTAAACTTTATGAGGGCGTAACTTTTACATACGATCTCTGTTTGGGGCACACAAAAACTAGTTGTAAAGGTCTAAATGAGGAAAACACATTCCGTTCGGCCTAGCATCTACCTTTAACTACATTCTAGGCGTTGCCAAACCCAAAATACGTCGTTTAGGGCCTCAAAACGGTCCTAGAAGTTCATGATCCGAAAAACCGTAGAAAAAATGCTAATGTGGAAACCCATGTTTTTAGCCAGTGGAATAGGTGGGTGGCCATCAATTTCCACCTGGATCATCGTACAAGAGGTTTCTTGTCATGCTTCTTTGCGATCAATATTATTTTTAAAAATTTCCTAACTAAGTCGAATATTTTCTCATTCATTCGATTGATTTTACCAACAACCTCTTGGTGCATACCTTTTCTCCAAGTGAATCTCTTATGTTGATCAATAAAACTGTGGGGGTGTCCCTCAAAACCCTATCACTAAAATTAGGAGAATTGTGGAAGCGTGAAATGGTCCCTATTGAACTTCAAATTCTTCCAAGGCTTTGTTTCTATGAGGGTCCTTGTGCCACAAGATCTTCCACCAGGGCTTGATTTTGTTTATCATTTATCTTCCATAGCTGTGGGAATTTCCCTAAAATATTTGTAGGCTTTAGTAGTGGTTGTAGTGGTGATGCTTTGCATTGATACAATAGAATAAAAAATAGCTAGCTATGCATGGTGAAATTTCCAGTGGGATTTTCCCTTGTCTTTTTACTACTATGCAATTTTATCAACAATGATACTCTTCTGGTTGAAAAATCATTTGTTCATTACTTCATCGAAATACCTCATGCAAACGTTTGGTTCTCATGGCTATCCAAACCCAATACTTTGGAAATATGTGAGAGTGCTTCTCAAGATGGTTACTGAAATTCATTAATGTTGATCTTCATAGTGTTGGTGCTAAATGTGATGTGAACATAATCACATTAACATGAATATATTCACATAAAAGTAAACATACAAGAAAGCAAGTATACAAGTGCAAGAATTTTTTTTGGAACTATACACAATTTGTACATTTTATATTACATTAGATTATATTGGAGTACAAAATCAATGGAGAGATCGTCTTTAACCAAGTCTCCTATAAAATAGAATAAAGTATATGCTATCGTTTGGACAAAGTCACCCATGAAGGAAAAAAATACGAGTGTACTAAAGTACAAAAGAGAGTACCAATATAATAAATACATGTGTGAACACATCCACTACATTAGAACCCATTAATTCCTCCATGCCTAGATGAAATCATACTCGATTTTGGTTGTAGATGGGGAAACTGTTGCTCAAACACCTATTTGGACAACCACTCAACTTGAGTGGGTAAAGTGTATTTGTGGCCCACTAAGTGGCAATCTCAGCTTGCTTGACAGAGCTGGTGTAGAGATCAAAAGGGATTATAGATGGGTTGCTCCAAATGTGCCACTAAAATTGGTTCCTCCAAGTTAGGGGGATCATAGAATTTGAGTTGATTTACATTCACCATGTACTATGATTTAGGTGGAAGGTCCTACAAAAAAGCAATGGAACTCATTTGTTGTGTGATGCTACCATGCCCACACTTGATTTGATTGAGGTTGTGATGCTACTTAATTTTGAAGCTTTGTTTTTTCTTTTCCTAATGAGAGGTTTGACCTCCCCAATTGGTTTCATCTACATCCCCTGGATTTCCATTAATAACCTATTGATAGGCACTTGGGGGTTGTACCTTTTAGTGAATCTAGGGTCCTTTTGCCGTGTTAAGGAACAACCACCTTGTTGAGAAAACCAAACTGAAAACAACTGGATTTGAACCTAAGAAATACTAGGGTCACAAAGCATCCATAGGAAAGTGGTAATACCAATTCACCTACTTAAAGAGTTTGATAAATGTGTGCAAGAAAAGTAATATTAAAAGAATCTAAAACATAACTTAATAACAATGGTACATTCACACAATATACATAAGGTTTAC
>ML781834.1:631451-642264 GCA_009831015.1 Picea engelmannii
AAGAAGAAGAAGTAGAATCAATACTGATGTTGTGCTTCTTCATCACTGCTTCTAAAGCTGCCATCTTCTTGAAACATTTGGACTCATCATGACCATCTTTATCACAAAAGTTGCAATGTCTGTTAGTATTCTTATTTTTATATTTTTCCCCTTTGTCACCATCAGGAGCTGAAGTTGTCTGAGCGGGTTTGAGACCCTTATATTGCTTGTTTTTGTAGTGAGGATGTTGCTTCTTGGGATACTTGGGTTTATCTTTCTGCTGGACAACTGAGGCTTTGTTAGAGGTACCTGCAGTGCTGATCACTCCAAGTTGTATAAGCTTGTCTTCCTCTCTAATCAAAGAAGCACAAAATGACTCAAGAGTGTGTTTTTCATAAGCTTTCCCTAGAGCCTCTATCATGGAATAAAATGTAGATACAAACAAAGAATATGCACTACCTAGCTTAGAAAGAATAAGATAGATGCAACGCTCTTCCTCCATTTTTATCTTACATTCTTCACATAAAATTTTGAGTATTTTAAACTTAGATAAATAATCTCCAAGGCAACAAAAATCACTTGGACTCAAGGTCAATATTTGATTTTCTAACTGTCGTGCTCGAATAATATTGAGTTTACCAAACACAGATTCAATCTTGTCCCAAGCTTCTTCGGGATCATCAATTTCTTGAAGGTGGTACCTTAAATTAGGAGAGATGGACATTCCGATTAGTCCATGTGCTTCGTCATTTCTATTATCCCACTTGGATTTCTTATCAACATCAATGGGTGCTTTTTTCTTTTCTGAGGTAATCCGGTACAAGCCTTTACTTCTTAATAAATCTTCCATATGAGATTTCCATTGGAAGTAGTTGTTGCTGGTAAGAAAGACATTACTTGTAGAAGCCATATTAAATAGGCAAATAATATGGACTTAAAAACTGAAACTGATGATCTGGATGGAAAGAGATCGAAAAATTATGCGGTTTTAAAAAAAACAACACTGAAAACGAACTTCCGATGTGAGAGTTATGCCCTTTTAAAAAAAGACTTAAACGATAACCAACTAACCATGTGATAGTGTAAGTTGCTTTATGAAGTGACCCACTTTTATAAAGAGAAGTGGGGATCAATTTTACAATGAAGTTAATTTATAATAGAAAAGATGCATGCAAAATAAATAACTCTAAAATAAAATATTAAAGCTACTTATAGTGATTCACTTTTATACTTGAAGTGAAATACACTTTACAATTTTGGCATGAACTTTTTCAAAAAGGTAACAAAAGAGAGACTTGAACTCAAGACCTTTTACTTAATAAGGCAAGTTTTAACCAAATGGTCTAACAAAACATATTGTAATGTTCAGAAAGAGGATTGGGGTTGTTGTTGAATATGGCATTGGAGAGCATGCTAAAAAAAAACTCTTTTCACACAAGAAAAAAATTTCGCTTCTCGATGACAACAAGGGTTAGATCTCAGTTAGCTTACCTGGAAGATGCACCTTTTCCTATCTTTTTCTGATTTTTCGAGATCGCATAGGGTGCAGGGAAAATATCATACACATATATAAAAGAGTAGCAACTTGGAAATAAAAAAATACAAACCAAAATAAAATCAAAATAAAACTTTGCAGAAATTTAAAAAATGCGTATTCAGGCTTTATACCTCCGGATTTGACTGTAATGGCCATATCTTGGGCAAACAGAAACCGTTTCGAGTGAAAAGAAAAGTGTTCCTGAATGAAATGAGTGCTCCGGATGCAATGGAATAGTCCTCTCATCCCATAAATGTATGGAAATACTAGAAAATGGATATGAGGCAACTCGACCACGATCTCGATCTACAACAGGAGAGGGTCTTCAAACAGGCTCTGATACCATGTTCGACAACATAGGTATTCCAACAGAGGATGAACACCTTCAGTAACCACTCACATAACCAGATCAAATATCAACACACTGATGTTTTCACGTGGTAAAACCCCAATGGGGAAACATCCATGGCCCCAACCAACGCGACCACTTGGAGTAGTTTATTAATGCAAAGAAAAAGATTACAAAGAGATTTTACAAGAGAGTTTCTCACAATCGATCATCGACAAATGACCCTCCATGCTCTTTAAATAGAGATCATGGACCAATCGGGTGTTAAGACACAGATCAATGGCCGTTAAGATCGAGGAGAGTATGAACCGTCAGATCACTCTATGTCGGGAACATATTGTGATCGTCAGAGTTCCTAACTACAAATGCATACTAATGCATACTAAAGAAACACACTAAGAAACACACTTTTACCTAACGACATATTAGACCAAGTAGATCTTAACTAACTCCTAAGTGACTAAATATCCAAACAAACCCTCATTGAATCAATCATTTCTTAATCTTGAGATTACAAGATCAAAGGTAATAGAAATTTCTCCTAGATTTTAGGATATTAACTTTGACTTGGACCATGAACTTACTTTTAAAAGTCATAATGGTCACGATAGAATTTTCTAGGCATCAAACTTGATGTCAATCATGCCATGACTTGTACTTGGCTTGTGTTTGTTGAAGGATGCCATGGACTTTGGTGAATCTTGAGCAAGTTTTTCACAAAGGAAGAAGCTTTATTTTTCTCCTTTTTTGTGGGACATGGATTGAGATGGGAGATAAAATAGAATCTCACAAGGGACAAGATGTTGGAAACCATAAAAAATATTAAATGAAGAGTCTCTTGTAGAGACATGTGTATCCTTGTTGGAGTTGTGATGTAAAATGTTTAGGTATTGATCCCACTATTTATTTTATTGGAGGTATACAAAGGGAGTGCAGACACATTTTTTGTTCACTACCTTGTCCTAGTTGTCATTTTGGGGATGAGATGAGTTGAAAAATCTCAATTGACAACCAAAAATATTCCACAAGGATATTTATAAGTGATTTATATGACTTAGATAATGATAGAAAATGATGGACATTGGTAAGAGGAAATGGTTCCAAACATGCTAGAAAAATAACTTTGTGGCTTTTGGGGCATTAATGATCTTGTTGCAAGGAATGAAATGATGAACTTATGCTTATATTGAGAGGTGGGGGTGAATCAATATACGATACTTTTTACTTTAATTAAGCATTCATCAATTATTCATTAAATTTAAAACAACAAATACATGTAAACTCAAATCACGGTACACAAAGTTTAACTTGGAACCCTTGCAGGGGAAAACCACAAAAAATTATGTTTATAAATGTCTATAGGAACCAACCCACTGTTAAAAATATTGTAGGCACTAACCTACTAGAGACACAAATATCCTTAGATGAACACCAACTTAACAATATATTGCGTAGGCACCAACCTATTGGAGATACCAATCTCCTCAAATGAGCACCAACTCAACAATATATTGTGTAGGCATCAACCTACTGAAGACACCAATCTCCTTATATGAGTACCAACTCAATAAGACCTGTATAGACACCAATATAATATCTTCATACACAAAGTACTTCTGACTTCACCTGCATGCTTCATACTTCATACTTCATGCATTTCACATCATCATCATACCCTTAATTTTCATCTTCCATCACCTCTCCTTGCTTCATAACCTAGACATAGCTTCAAACCTTAATAAGAGTTAGAATTCATGCCCTAGCGAACCTCATAGCATCATTAGGAGAATATAATTCCAGACTACAACATCACAACCTCAAAACAATGCACTTTGCAGCATCATAGACCTTAGTCCCTTGATAACACACCCTTAAAACTCCAAGAAAACTCCTCTTGTGCACCTTTAGACACAAAAAATACTCTCCAACTTCTTTTTCACACCTTATATCTCTTTTATGCACTTCATACTTTATATTATTTCTTGGATTCTCTTCAAATGTGCACATCTATCTTGTATTTATAGTGTTTCTACTCTAACTTTTAGGGTCGACCTAAACTTTCTGGCTGAGTTGTCTGAAAAAAAATTCATATCTCCTCATTCCTAAGGAGTTAGAGGGAATCACATATACCATTGGAAAGATATCATAATAAGATTTCCAACCATGTATCTTATTCTCCTATTTGAGCTAGGTATTTTAGAGTAAAAAGGTATTCAAAGATACGGTATCCAAATTGAGCATAAAAACACAAAAACCAATATTTCCAACAATCTCTATCTTGCAATGTTTATCTTGGACATATGTAGTCTCCCTTTGTATTTGACATCAATGACACAAATATTTCCAACAATCTCCCCCTTTGTCATTGATGGAAACCCTTAGTCAATTCTGATGCTCCCCCTGTCTGCAAATTTCCTTGTGTCTACAATTCTTCCTCTGTTTGCAACTTCTCCCCCTTTGACACCAATGGAAAAGGGATGCTCCCCCTGAGCTTGTTCTTCCATTTACTGACAAGATGAGAGAGATATCATTCCCATACAACATTTTTCTCCGTTTACTTCATCGAGAATGCATACATTGCTCAGGGTTCTGTTTGCATTTGCCACTAATATTTCCGAACCTAATTTCCTTATTTCACATCCTTTAGAATGAAATGTGAGGTTGTAACTTTGATCACACACTTTAATGGCACTTAGAAGATTGTGTTTTAACCCTTAAACATACAAGACATTATGTTTTTTAGTCTTTCCATTATCAAGACTAACGACACCTTTTCCAACTATCCTTGCAGAGGCATTATCCCCAAATGCAACACTGCCTCCTTTTTCTTCCTTTAGGGTGATAAATTTGTTCTGATCCCATGTCACGTGTTTTGAACATCCACTATCAATGTACCATTGGATTCCTTTTTCTTGAGCATACATTTCAAGTCTACATTCTTCCTTCTTTGGTTCTTCTTGCTTCATTTTCCACACTTTTGTGTATTCTTCTCTATGCTTGGTAAGAACATCTTCTTCCCTGTTTTTTCTAGGAGACTTTATTATGTTGCTTTTATAGTCACGTGCTATGTTCCCATAGTTACTGCACTTATAACATTCAATATTGTAATGAAGTAGGGGAGAAAATGAATTGTAGTTTAAATCAACAAACCCATGGAACTTCTACTTTTGCTGCTCACATAATCATTCTTTGAGGTCTTATAAGAACCTTTGTTTCTATCACTCACATGATCACTTCTTGCATAAGCTCTACAATCTATTGCTTTATGACCAAAATTATTGCAAGAAAAACAATAGCTAGGAAAGAGATTTTGGTACCAGGTTGTGAAAGGCCTTCTTGCTGGAACAACTCTTCTGGACTGATTCTTGTTGTTATTGTGAGAAGAATTAGGTTTCTTCTGGTCAACATTTCCTTTCCTATCGCTTCTTTCATTGTTGATGGAACCTTTGATAATATTAACATAGCTATTAGGATTTTCTTCATTTTCCTGTTTTTGATGGCTTTGTGACCTTAGTGATTTCATCTCCCTCAAGGGTATTTTGTTTTTCATCGTAGCCAAGAATTGTATTAATGAATGGTTACCTTTGGGAACTTAGAATATTATATAATATTTTAGTACTCTTTCCAAACTTCAAGCTTCTATTCAACTGGGTAGTTTTTTTCTCTAGTTCATTTCTTAAGGAAACAATTTCAGCCTTTAGCTTCTCACAATTTTCTTCCTTTTCTTTCAACTAGCTTCTCACCACTTCTATCCTTTTTTCCTCTTCTGGTTGAGTCTTAAGGATGATACCTATTTTTTCTATTTCATCAATATCATGATCTTTCTTTTCATATTTTTGCAATTGTTGTTTTTTCTTTTTATTCTTTCCCCCGAGTCTGTCTATTTCTTGTAAGGCACTAATGAGTTCTTCTTCAAGATGCACTTCCCCATCAAAGTCTTCTTCTTCTAAATATGGATTTTCTTTCTTATTATATTCATTTTCGTCATCAACATGTTTTGTTTCCATGGTTATGGGGAGAGATTCTTCTTCATCATCACTATCTTCCCTTTCTTTGTATTTGCGTATTTGAGGGGTCCTCCTTTTAGATTTCTCACAAATTGTGCTTCTTCGTCTCTGATTCATAGCTAGAGAAATCACCAGATATCTCTTCATAAATGTTTTGTAGCTAGTCCCAAATCTGTTTAGCTGATGTACATTTCATTACCCTTACAATCTTAGAATCTGATAGGCCACTCACGATGACATCTATTTTTTTTGCATTGTTTTCACTTGAATCCTTCCAAGCTTCATCTATATAACATTTCGTGACTGATTCCTAGATATCAAACCCAAAGGCCATCAAACATGTCTTCATTCTTTTACTCCATGATCCATAGTTTTTTCCATAGAACAAAGAATATTAGTTTGTAGGGAGACCTTCCTTACAATCCATATGTGCTTGAGATCTTCCTTCTAGTGGTTAAACTATTTTTGAAGGAACCTACTATGATACCAATTTATGAACTTATGCTTATAATGAGAGGGGGGGGGGTTTGAATCAGTATAAGATACTTTTTACTTTAATTGAGAATTCATTAATAATTTATTAACTTTAAAACAATAAATGCATGTAAAATAAAATCACGATACATAAAGTTTAACTTGGAAACCCTTGCAGGATAAAACCATTAAGAATTATCTTTATAAATTTCTATAGGCACCAACCTACTTTTACAAATCTTGTAGGCACTAAACTATTAGAGACACCAATCTCCTTAGCTTAGCACCAAATCAACAATATATTGTGTAGGCACCAACCTATTGGAGACACCTATATCCTTAGTTGAGCACCAACACAACATGATATTGTTTAGGAACCAACCTACTGGAGACACCAATATCCTCAATTGAGTATAGTGAGAAAATCCCCCCTACAGACAAGTGGAATCGCCCTCAACCAAGTTTCTTTCAGTTGAGACAGTCAAAACAAATGGTTCTCTATTATCTAATATACTTTTCATATGCTCTTTTTTTATGGGTTAAAAGGAGATATATAAAGGATTTGTGTACCTGTCTATATAGGTTTTCCCTGCAACCTTTAGCGGTTGAGCTCCAAATACGAGCACTTTCCCATGAGATTAACTTGAAAAAACAATCAATTCCTCTTCCTACTGCTATCCAATGTTAGATAACAACAATCCTATGCAAAAAACAAGGATAGAGACATCAACCAAGAACTAAACAAAGTGGCTATAAAAAATAGGACAAGTTATCATTAAATTGGAAACATGAAACTTACAACTTGATCTGTGTTGCAGTCCCTCCAAGTCTCTCAAACTTCAGTCCTCAAATAAACATATTATAAGAAATAGCCTCACTTTGATATCCTTACTCTAAAGATCAATTTTTTTATTATCATATTCTCATTCTCCCCCTTCTCTTTCTAAATAGCCCTGGTTATATAGGATCAGGAAGGTCTAACCAATTAGAGTAATCAGGGAATGTAGTTGAGGATAAGGGGGATAGGGTAATATTTGTTTAATATTCATGTTATCCTTATGGTTATGACCTATCCTAACATATGGTGGAGGGTGGTCATACCATATCTAAGTGGAAACAAGAAGAAAAACCCAAGAATCACCCAAATCCTTCCCGAAGCCATCCCTAGATCCATGGGATTTTGACTTAACTGAAAGGACACTCCTCCCAAGAGGCAGACGGGGCATCCTGGATGCTCCCTTTGAATTTGAANGGGGGGGGGGGGGGGGGGGCATTTTTGGTAAAACAAGGATAGAAAGACAAAGGTAAAGGTGGGTTTTCAACCTCCAAATGATGGTTTTTCTCCTCTAACTTCAATACGGATCATGACATGTGATTTTTACATGGTGTCAAGGTTGCAATACTTATAAAAGAATGAAACTCAGTGAGAATACTCCAATTCAACTGTGACACTTACAAGGTGATATGTCACAATTGTGACACTTAGCAAAGTGAAATGTGACACTTGTGACACTTGCGACACTTGACTAGGTGTGGAAAAATGGTGTATAACAGATGCCCCCCAAAGTGTGAGGTTGGAAGAGAAATTGATGGCCAAAACACTTTGAAAAATTGTGTATGTCAATGGATTGAAGTAGGAAACCTGTCGGAAGCTGTATACAACCATCAATCAATATACATATAGCATCATGAGGTAGGCATACCCATGCTCGGACAAAATGGACTCAAAGCATGGCCACCGACCAATACACTATGGATCCATGAGATTACTGATGAATGATATGGCCACCGAACATAAAAGGTGGATCCATATCTCTATGAATCGATCATAATGTAGCCATGAGATTGTAAAAAATGCAGCTACAACTTGACAAAACATAGCCATAGACCAATACAACGTGGATCTATGTAACAATATACATCAAGATAACATGACTATCACATGGAAATTCACAATCTCCATTGCATCCTGGGGTAGGCACATATATGAAAGGAGTTCCACAAAAGGGTCCCATGATCTTCATCTCCAACCGAAACTTGGTATGATTCTAATTATGTGAATAAATGTGCTGACGTTGAACATGGTAGAAACCACTTGATTACTGGTCAATGATGAAAACCATTAACAAGTGTGAGGGATATCACCAATGATGAAAATGATTCCCAAGGTACCGCCAGTACAGTCCAATGAATGTGAATGAATGAGTTGAAGTCAAACACTCATGGAGTCATTCGATCAGAGGTCGATGATGTAAACCCACTGTTGAATGTGAGGAAACCTACCATTGAGGCATGCAGGTTCCAAGGTACTAACTAGTCTCTAAGTCTAGTTCGTGGATGATGCACTGAAGTTGACATGAATAGACTTGTTGAAGGAGGTCCTTGATGTATCCCCCATCAATGACATGAAACCAATGTAGGATATTGATGAATATTGATGGAGAAAATGAGTGTGAACATACATGAGAATGAAGGTAAATGAAACTATAGAGGTTGTCTTCCCTTGAACATGTGGTGGCACGATAGAGGACTTGGCAACATTGACTCAACAACATAATACCAAAATCATATGTGGCGACAACCAAAGATTCTTTTCAAATGAGTATGACGACCCATATGATTGGAATAACGTGGAGACAAGAAGATAACCCAAAGTGGAGATAAGTTCCATGTTCAAGGGTGACAAAATAGTTTCCAAAATGAGGAAAATCCAGACCCACTTCTCAAATTCTCCCCCCCCCAGATAGGTGAGTACCTCTTTTTATTTTAGCGAGCTTGAGGAGGATAAAAAATGGTCATTCCCAAAAAAGGGTCCTTCAATGTGTATTTTTATGAGTCCAGAGAAGGGAAACTCGATGGTATTTTCATATTTCGAGAGTTTGGAAATATTCGATAAAGAAGACTCCACAATGAAATTTTTTGTAAAGTGAGTCTCCAAGGCCTAAAAAAGTATAAAACGATACCTGGGAGAAATTTCCTAACCAAGACGACCAAGGCGTTTCTTTTTCATAAATAGTCTGATGAGACAGAAAAAGTGATAAAATACTGCTCAACATGCTTTCTAATTCAGTTTAACGAGCATGAAAGACAACAAGATCGCTCGACAATCTTTTCAGTTTTAAGGAGTTCGAAAATAGCTTAAAGAGTTCTCCGGAATGAGGTCCTTTTTTGTAAATTAGTTCTTTTGAAGATGAAAAAGAGAGAAACCAAACATTGAAATATGCCCTTTCTTATTCGTTTAACAAGTGTGAAAGGAGACAAGTTCACTCGAAAATATTTTAATGTTTAGGGAGTTTAAAAAAAGATTAAATAAGACTCCAAAACATTCCTTTTCCGTATAGCTTTTACGAGTCCAAAAAAGCGATAAAAGTATATTCGATGACATATCATCATGTATTAATGAGTGTAAGAAAGAATAAATACTGAGCTCAGTCTAGATAGGACTTGTTATCGCTCAGTTTGTAGTCTAGGTTAGGTAGCTGCAAGGTAAGGATCAAACTGGCGTAACAGGAGCTTCCCCACCCACTGTCACCTCAATGGGGGGCTCTTTCTATTTAGGGTGGCTAATCCCAAGGGAGACGTCCCTAGTAATCTGGTGTTTTGAAAGGGGCTAAGGTTTAAAGGATCAAGGTGAGTTTTCCCTTCACAGATTACTGCCAAGAAGATAGTCAAGAGTGAAGAAATACCACAGTAGAAGCCCCTGTTTGCGAGACAAAGCAACAATAAAACTAATACATGCAAATAGTGGTTAATGCTTCAATTGTCAATGACTATCAATATTTAATATACATGGGCATAAATAATAGTAATTATTGACGAAGTCAATGATTGCAATAAAGGCTATGGCTTATAATACTACTTCTTAATAAGTACAGAATGATATAGCATCCAATGGAAATGATTAATCCTTTAATTAACACAATGCATTAAATATCATTAAATGCTCACATATAATAGGCTTGCTGCGTCACTATGCCTACTAGAGGTGACGTCAGCTTTCTTCTAGGGTTAGTTTGGTAGACAAAGAGGTGGACGTTTTGCAAGTAGGCTAATGGAAATTATCAACACTTCAATATCTATCACTTAGATGACTAAGCCACAACGTTTTACATCAACCAAGAGCTCAAAAGAGGTATGATGTCATCATCAATTTAGGGTTAGTAGACGTTAGGGTTAGTTAGGGTTTCAAATTTAAGAAGTTTGAAAGTGTTGTTTTGGCACAAGAAGCTCAACGTTGGAGAGCTAGACTAGTGCCTTAGGGTATTATGGAGTCAAGAAGCAAGGGCTAGGTCTTAGGAGATTCTAAATCTAAGGACGAGAGAGATAGGCTCTATGGTGCTGCAATGGCAGGGCCATAGAGTCAAAACCCTAAGGGGAGGAGGCTCATTCCGGTGTTGCTTAAGCAAGGCCTCATGCTCCTCCCTCTTTCCTTAAAAATCCTTGGCAAAAATGGCTAGCTTCAAAACA